>JAQFYB010004859.1:0-15231 GCA_034694085.1 Pogonognathellus longicornis
TTTCAGAAAAGGTTTGATTTTTGCAAACAGGGAATTTTGCAATTTAGGTCCACATTAAATATGGTTTGACAGTAATATACTGGTATGGTGTTTTGTTGCCTGTCAGATACTTCCCTTTTCCGCCACAATAATATTCTGGTTAGCTGTTTCCTGTGGGATTACTTTTTTATATAGAAATAAGAAAAAATGAATTTGTATTTTGTCGAGTCAAGAGTAATATTAAGGGATGAAGAAACAGTGTGATGCTGATATAGAATCATCATAGAAAGCAAAAGTACATTCAGAATTTGAAATGTGAATATTTAATATTATGTACTAATGGATCCCTGTAGTAGAACTCTATATTATTGTGACGTGTATTTTGAGACGTTTCTGTAGGTACTTAGCATTGGTTGAATTGTGAGTTGACAAGTCAGAATGGCAGGATACGTTAATACACACAAATGTAAGAAATGACTTATTCAGTATTCGGTATGTTTCGTGATTGAACATCATAAGTACTCCAATGGCACTGACTACAGAAAAGTGTCAGAAATAAAAAGACATGTTATAGAGACTGTTGTAAGAGAAGGAAGTGGCTTTTGAGTCAGTTTTGTGGAGTGCAGTGCATGTGTTGCGTGTATTTGTGTACTCTGTAGCGCTACGTCGTGCATTTGCCAATCATTCTATTTATACACCCAATGCAATGCATGGAAAGAGCAAAAGGTTGGATGAATGTACACTTGTCGTAAATGAATCTCTCGCTAACTTTATTGGTCTGTTATTAAATAAAGATGTTTTCTGGTAACACCGCAAGTGAAGTGTTATGCTGGTTGTATCATGTGTTATTAGTTTTGCACGTTATTAATCACGTAATAAATAGACTCTTCTGCTCTTCGATGTATATAAACTGCTGTAATCATACTATGTAGCATTATCACGCATACATATAACGTATTGTCAAGTTTTATATGTTGAATTTAAACTAATGTAAATCAATTCAACTTTTGAAATATTTTGAATTGCCTAAATGGATTGAAGTAGTAGTGAGGGGAGTTGCCAATATTTTGCCATCAAGCTATTTTGAGTACAAATGTTAACGTAAAATTTGCTTGTAGGACATTGGTATTGTTACACGTAATTTATCAATTCCTTTGCATGAGACTTTTCCTATATTTGATGTTGATAGTAGAGTTTACAATGAAAAGCTATTCTTGACTACAAAACCAATTAAAAGCGGATAAAAGCAGTTATGTCACCTAAATTGTTTCAACATTTAAGAATTCTTAGAAGAACATAAAGAATAAAGTGAGCATTGTTTTAGACAGAGTGTAGAATTGACTCACATTCACATGATACACAATGTTCATGGCTCAAATGTGGTGGTCTATGTAAGTACATCAATGAGGAAATGAATAATTGCTTTGTAGAATACATTAAATGTGACCTGAACCCGAAACCAAATGTATGCAACCCTAACTATCTCTAAATGCCAGCATTTTTAGCAATAGGTCAACTTGCATTGAACTTTCTGTTTGCACATTTTTTTATTGTTTTTAGTTTCATTTGCATGGTTTAATTTCATTCGTCTCACGTACATCGCTTTATATTCCATGCTGACCCCTGCATATTTTATACTTTTCATCCTACAAAAATTTACATTTTGAAAAACTTTCCGTGTTGCTGGAATATGTACATTTTTATTTCATTCAGTATACATAATATCAACATTAGGATGGAATAGCTTGGTAGTTAAAGATGATGCACGATAGTTTTAGTTATAGCGAGACCAATGCTGTCTGAAAGTGCAAAAATAATATTTGGGTATGATGTTGAATTTAGCACAAGTGAAAAGAACAGCTCTTCCGTAACTGACGAGAAGTCGGACAAAGAGAAATTCATGTTGAACTCTGCTGATGAGATTCCAACAATTGATGTGGAGGATTCTGAGGCAACGGTAAAAACTCAGGGTCATCTTTTCTCATCTGAGAGGAAGCAAAGCTTTTTTCAGGACAACTCTGAAATCACATCTTCTCCTGCTAAATCTTTCAAAAGGTTGATGGCTTTATGGTGTCGGCGCATTCTTTGCCCTCTGCAACTCTACTACGCTCGACACTACACTGATCAAACCAGGTACTTTGTCCATGCAGCTATAAACCCTAGAAATATTCTCACTTGCCGAAAGTATATTATACCCTCAAACCCTTTTTAACTCAAAATTTTTATTTTCTCGTTAGTGCAATTTGTTTGCAAAATCGTTAACTAATTATTTTTTCATATTATTTCACTTTTTTAACCATATGCCATTAGTTGTTTCAAATTCTGTATAGAAATCTGTTGTTTGAATATCTAATCAAGTTTTTAATTAAAAAAATTCTCTCAAGTAAAATCTGTCCTACATTTTCATCAAAAAATTGTCGGGCGAAACCGAAAAAAGCTACTAGTTAACACGATTTAATTATGTTAATTGTTTTTATTCGTTCGGTGATTTCTAAGTAAGAGCTGCATGCAAAGTACATTTCCTTGTGTTATTCCGCTAGAGTTAATCACATCACAGCCTACGCGTTTTCTCTCTCTCGCTTTCTGTAATCTAATTTTACTTCAATTTCTTCCCGTCCCTCACTATAGGTACGTTCCAAAACACAATTATATATAGGACACACTTATTCTTCACACTTATATCCTTAATGACTATTCCCTTCTCATCCCGACCCAAATACGCATCTCTTTACATCATCCGTCTACTACAAACACATCTAGATGTGAGACTTTAGTAGAGGGCGAGTGAAAGCTTTTTAATTAACTGCGCTAATGAATAATGACTGTTACAAACTCTCTCTGCATAATAAAGTGCTGTGTTCTTCAGCAAATGCATAACCAATTAATTTATACAATCATAACAGCTACGCAGATTTGTCTCAGGATGAAATGTTTCTTGTAGATACTTAGGCTAGCTCTAAATTGTTAACAGCTAAATAAAATTAATAATGGAAATGTACAATTACTCTTACTCCTAATTGTATAAGACACCCTCGCAGTGTACCACATGCAACAATGGTATAAACACAGTTTGTGAATCTTTAGTTATTTTCTGCTATTTACCATGTCGTTTCATCATGTAATTACACTGGCGATATTCCATATGGGAGACAATCCCATAGAATTGTTTTCAAAGCTGATCAGAGTGTAAGCATTTCTATTTCAATTTAGTGTTTTTCCATAAAAGTTTCTGACACCACAAACTGTATGTAAAGTGGGGTTTGCAATATTGAGTTAATTGTTTAGGTCTATTGTCTTCCATTTCATAACAACTAGCAAGTTGTATGCTTAATCGCGTATAACTAAATGAGACTTCTTTAAAGTCATATTATACAACGCACACGTGTCTCACGTGTGTATAGTGTACTAATTGCAACACTACTCCTATAGTATTACACATTAGAATGGATGGTATTCCTAGTTAGTTTTGATTTCATCTAAAGTGTTTGCATGAATACACAAGTAACCAGTCACGTTCTAGTGTTGCGCACTTTGCTTTTCCAATTAACTTTGTCATTTGATCTCAAAACTTCTCTATCATCTCTGGAATACGTGTAAATTCACGTGAGCTAGCTAACAACAGAGACACGGTTGTTGTAAACAACTTCCCGAAATTGCGAAACTCTTCTTACGTACAATTCTATTCATTTGTGGCATATGTACTCAGCCAGTACAACATTTAGATCTAAATCTACACTCACAGTACAAATAGATGCCCTACCCTACATTATACTACTACTACGTAACGTACGTATGTAATGTACGTGACGTACAAATATATTATTAGTCTTGATCTGCAACACTAGTGCAGAGGCGAAAACACCTTAGGGCAAAATGTGTAATGGACGCGAACATCGCAGATCAAGTCAGAATGAAACATTATTAAGACCACACTCCACTGTGTCTCATTTCATTTCTTGCTGTATCTCATTATAGTAAAGTTCGCAAACACCGATCTGTTCTTTTTTAGGTTTCTGCATAGGACAGCTAGAGTAAAAAATTATCGGGAAGTTGAATTATGTATGCCTTTTTTCTTTTCACTCTGTGTGCGTATACATATTATCTCGATACTCTTTGAACGCTATGTTAGCTTTGAGCGAAAGGCATAGCACATCGTGAAGATCTAATCTCATGTTTCATTCCTTTCACTCTCCTACTTTACGCATATATGGAAGACCTAACCCACGGCATTATTTCATTTCATACCACAGGCATCTGATGAATAGAAGTAGGGCTCTGTATGCAAAAGGAAGACTCACCTCATGTCTGATTTTCCTGCATGTATCAAAATATTATCTTAAGTACGCTCTTTTCCTTCGATGAAAGTAATCTTCATTGCAAGACGGACTAAATACACAGATTACATAGGTATGCGCATAAAATTGTAGGCATATGTCTTTTATACCACTACTGTATAGCTTGCTATATATTAAAAAAAGTAAAGAAAGATCACTTGCTTATTTTTTACAGATTACAAAAGTTTACTTTCGTTATTAATATTTGATGAAGGAAGCGTACCTAGTAAAAACATCAAAACGTGGCCCTTATTGGAATTTTAGTACGTACGAAGTTTTCCCTAGTAAAAGTGAAAATAACTTGCATGAACCAATTTTTTGGTCTTATGGAAGCCAAGAAAGAGAGAATTTTAATATTTTACCAAACATTATTTTCTCTGTATGTTCAGGATGCACGTACATAACAAGCTATTTTACTGTTACTGTACGAATTTTGATTTAAAATTACGCAGGAAAAACATCCATGGTCTCATCTGTAGTCTCACGGTTTTTGCTTAAGGGAACAAAATGATTTAATGGGATATTTAATGCATTAATTTAGTAAGATGATCCCTGACAATGATCTATATAACAATTTGTTGGTTCCTTACAGAAACAAACAATTAATCCATTAAGAAATTTATATTGTATATATCTTAGTTTTGTGCTTATAGCAGTAGCATTAACACCTACCTACACCTTGATGGATGTCTAAAGTAGAAAGGATTATTGGATTTGCGTCATAGAAGAGATTGACATTATTGGAGGTAAATAAAGCGCAGCGTGTAACACTAAGCCTACGATATTCATACTGATGTTTACTACATTATGAGAATAGGATAATACTTGGCTAAAATATCCTTTCTGAAAAAGAAATTCGTTCGTGAATCTATTTTAAGAGTTATCGTGTACTCTAAAATCTCCAATTCTTTTGTTAATGTATTCATAAAACTTCGTACTTATTTGATCCCAATTATATAGTACCCATTTCTGTTTAATACATATTTCTCTATTCTTTCGTTTTGAATCTCATTCGCTTTTGAAAGAGGTTGGGTTCAATAAAAATGAATAAGGAGACAGTACTTGCAGTATGCCGCAGCTGCAAATCTTCCCATGCTGTGAGCGTCATCGTAAAACTCTTCAGTCTTCACTTTACCCGTCTATCTTCAGTTTGCCATCTTCTCCGTTGTACTCTTCAGTTTCGTACAGCCGTTGTTGGACAGCTAATACGCATAAGCTTAGCATTAGCATATTTGGAAGCAAGTTGATGTGGAGTTTGCAGGGAACTGCTTCTGTTCTGTACATACAAATGTATCTTATACTATACATTATATACTGTATTGTACACCTACACAATGCTATTTTTTAATTTTCATCTTTATAAACAAAATAAAATTCCAGTTCTAGCAAGTAAGAAGCTATTCACTGTTACGGAAAAACAAAAAAATTGTCGTTTATAGGTACATATAAAATTGCCATCCATTTTTTAGCATTATTTAATACGTGTGTACTTTGTACTTAATAATATTATCTATTTACTAATTACATAATTTATTAGTAGGTATAACAGATATTATTTTGCTTGTCACAAGGATTTACATTTTTTGAAATGGCTAAAAAAAATTTGGATGTAGGAAGTATAGAGGTGCGACCGAACAGGTTTTTTTGTGTTCGTGTTCGGTTCGGCAAGAAAAAATAATCTTGTTCGGTTCAGTTCGAGATAATAGTATGGTCATATGCCTCATGTATATATATTACTCGGAATGTGATAAAGTGTATTTAAGTTGAGACCGAACATGTTTTTTTGTTTTCGGGTTTGCTTTCGGGTTCGGTCGCACCTCTAATAAGTAGGTATGTCTGTCTGTGGAATACGCTACAACAAAGGAGAAGATTGATGAATTCACAGAAATGTTGATGGTGCTGTCTTATAGAATTTATGAAAGGAAATCTGTTTTAATAAGGATTACTAATACTACAGAACCATAGAAAGTGCTATAAATTATACATATCAAGTGTATATATAAAACTGCATTACACGGTTACAATAACATTTTTATATTAAAACAGTTTGAGTACCTCGCTTTATTGCAATTCTGAACAATTATTATAGTATTAATCGATGCCCTTGCAACAGAAGCTCATATTTTTCTATTATTATTGACAACTTATATTGATATTTACTACAAGCAACTGCATTTTATATCAGTTTATTGTAGAGAACGAAAATATGAATTATGAGTGGAGCAATGTGTCAGAGTACCTCAAGAGAAGTAACTCAAATTTACGTGCTGCACATATAAGTGGTTTTGTTTATGTGCGATTATTATAATGGACCACTTTGGGTTGTGAGTGACAAACTTGTCTTATTGATTGACTATTCTACCTGTGCTTTCTACAAACTACTACTTTATGCACTCACATATTTAATTGTATTGGTATTGCAATATAAATAGTATACAAAATGTAACATTATACCGGCAAGTAGCATGTAATTGTATTACAGGCTTTCCTCCAATTTTAATAAAGTTATTATACGTACCTAATACCTAGATAGTTCATTCAATAATCTCAAGGATTTCATGTTTTGGTTATAAAACGATCCTGCAAGACGTAGTGAAATAATATAAATGCTACGACTCTTACGACGCAGAAAATCCGACGATATAATATGTCTTATTGTTAGTATCCCTGCTTTCGCTTTGGGGGATTCTATCTATCTACGTTACTAAAACTGGTGTTTGGTTGATAGTGTCTTATACGTAGTGTAAAAGCAAACACCAGCTGGAAATCAATAGCAATAACAAATATCCTGAATGTTTGCTTTGCTGGCTTATTATTATGTATAGACTGCTGTTTTCCTTATTCTGCGCCGCTTTTCTGGTTTGATTACCAATATAGAGTAATCTAGTAGTCATCTCATAACTCAGCTTGAAATTGAACCAATGCAATAGATCAACAAACTCTGCATTTAAATTAAGAAGTCTTACAAACAATAGGTACACAAAAACAATATTATGGCAAGCGAAGTCACAGAGTTAGTTACCTATACATTGAACATTGCTGTTGCTTCCTTAAACAGGATTTGCAGGGAATAAGAGTTGTGGATTGTGACATTGCTACTACTTCTGTGAATATTAATGGAATTCATCGATTTGAATCCAAATGCTGACACATACAAAATACGTGCACATGAGAAAAGCCATGTAGACGGTGAATAAGGAAGAACATTGTTAAAAGCTGAGTGTTTATAAGTATTGGTGGTCGAGGTATCACCTTACTATAACTTATGATATAGTTTGACATTGACAGAGACAGGACAGATGAACATGAAAACAAGAAAGTGCCTTGTAAACGATAAAGCATCGAATTCTCTTTTCCGTTGGCTCTTGCCCTTCAACTTTTGTCAGTCGATGATAGTTTTTATTCACCGGAAAATTTACCGCATCCCTAAGTAGCATGTATATGTACCTACAAAGAAAGTGCTGTGTATGGGAAAAGAGAAAGGATGCGTTATTAGGGCACAAAATAAGACAAAAATCGTTTTTGCATTTTCACTTTCTGATACTTTCTACTTTTCCTCAAACATCAGTTTTTTGCCACTTCAACATCAATCTCTTTATACGTTTCGGTTAGTATCTGGCAAAAAGCATTAGAGATACCTTTGAAAGTCCTTCCGAATAAATATTCGTATTTCTCTGTCGGGAAATCAGAAAAGTTTTGTGATAGGTATTGCATATACATGATCTCTACCAGTTCCAAATGTTTCCTTCTTCTTTTTGGCTTTTCATGGTGTTTTGCTATACTTTATATTTACTAAAGCTATTTTACTTTGTAACACACCTCCATGTACTTGAATGACGACTACGACTTAAGAGGTTCTCACTAGCAACGGTGAAATTGTTGTCAGCAATATATTTTCTTGCGACCATGGTTCACTAAGTTACTTTTAACGGTTGTCAATAATGTTATATAGACAGAAATGCAATAAGTCTCATTCTGGCTTGATATGCCATGATTGTGTTTCGTTTCAAGGCAATTCAAAACAGTTTCTACATACGAGCACATGCAAAGACACACGTTGCAAAACTTTTTCATGCTTGGTCATGTAATATGAATCTATGGAGATAGGGTAAGTCTTCCTAATTGCAATCGCTATACGATTTCCATATGTACGCACCTACTGACTGTATGTCTTTAGTTGCCAATACAGTTTGTCCATATAGAGCATATTCTCAACAGATGCAATTTTGTTTGGTATTTCCTTTCTAATCCTGTCTTTTCACAATTTCTATAGCGTTTCTCTCGGTAACATTGTACACAAAAGTATATCACCAATTTCAGTAAAACATGAAAAAATTCCTTTTAAATACCAAAATGACGTCCGATCAAAATCATAGTCTCATGTGAACGAAAGTCAAGGTTCTCGTGTTACCCCTGCGTTTCCCCATATATCAATGAGAAAGAGAAAATAAGTTGCGCCTTACAGAAACCAGCTTCACTTTCCCGTAAAACTGTATATTTTGTGTGACCATGAAATAAAAATTGGGGAATCCTTATCTTAAGATACCTAGTATGTTTTTCATCTAAATGCAGAGATACTAATAAAAAAGCCATAAGTAAGCGTAAAAGTGTATAATGCATAATACCTATCGTTATGTATTATGCATGTAATATATCTCCTAACTCTAACCTTGTACTTTTAGTTTCTCCCACAAGACTCCTTTGCCTTGCCAAGGTAATATTTCATCCTACGACAGAAAATCTGCAGACATAAGCTCACAACTTCATTAAACATTCTTTCTTTCATTTCTCCATTACACACTATATAGTAACAGTTGCTGTGAGCCAAAATCCACTTTCATACATTTATTAGTATTACTATATATTAACTCAGTTAATTGAAAAGAAAGACTCTGTTAAGCGTATACTTCCATTTCTATGCACATTTATTTGTAATAAAGGACTCGTACATGAAAGCTCACAAATGCAATTTAGGTAACTCTCTAAAAGCCGAAATTTCAATTCATTCATTCACCAATAACTTCCCTACCCCATTTACCTTTATGTTATACAAAAGCTCAGTAAGTTGATTATACCTACCTAATAAATTCAATAAGTCCATTTAATACAGTAGCAGTGTGTAGAGGTTCTTACATTTATATTGCATGCATGTCCTTGTAGACGCAATGCACTTAATATAATTCTACACGGTTACAATAACTTTATGACCAAATTTTGCTTCTATGGTATAAAAATAATATTATTGCATCCACATAAACGCGTTTTATTCAACATTCAACTGCTTGACATTTTCAAAGAAAAGCAAAGTCAGTTGTCGTATTTTGTCGTAGAAATACATTTTGTCTTCTGTATTTATCCTGAGTAAATATTATTACTTAGACTCTGTTGCAGACTTCAGACTTGTTCCTTTCTGTTCAGCGTGAGCATTTTAACCTTGGTCTAGTGACATGATGCGAAATGATGTGGGAAATAAGCGCGAAACAAGTACGCAATAATAAACCATGTTTGCGTCTTATGTCTATCATCTCCTGCGATGTGATTTATTCCAATGGTACTGTGAATGTAAATACGTAGTAGTTAGATTTTTCTTAGGTGTACTATAAGTAAGCTACTTCCGTCGCCGTCCATGGAATTACACATACCATATTTCTTCAACCAGAAGTAAACTGCCAACTGAGTGAGATACATACTGTTATTGGAGCGTCAGTTCTGGAAATATTCGGGTACAATTGCCAGAAAACTGTTTTTATCCTAATCTTAGGCTATTGCCCATGCACACACACATCGACGAGCATTCTCATTATGAATATCTCCCATGATTGCATTTTCACATGAGAGAGCTAAACGAGATGATCTTTTCACGTTTATGGCGGCTCTAACAATGCTTTTATGTAGGGGATACTTAAGGAAAAAAATTCGTGGAAACAAATAAAATTCCATATTTCACTATCTTTGCCGTCCTTTTATGCGAATAACAGTCTTCTGGTAGTAAACAGTTGGAGTATCCTGTCGAGTTTATAAATACATAAATAGAGATTGTAAAGAGAGCCCATTTTGGAGGTCATTTTCACATGGGTTCACTTGAATGCAATAATTCATTCTGACATTGGCATTACTCTTGCCATATACTCTTCTTTTATTATCACAACAACATGGGAAAAACTGCGTAGATCCTAAACGTATTAGCAAATTGTGTAAAATTATTATAGTCCAAGATTATGTGGTTTTATTTTGTAGAGCTGCTTGCTACTATTTCATTAAACAATAGGCCATCATACTAAGTTAAAACCTATAAAAACACTATAGTACAAATATTTAAAACGTAGAACTGGGTAGGGTATTAACATTTCCAAGAAATCGTTTTGAAATAGTTTATTTACAAGGTCTACAAGGATGATCTCTTCAAACAAAAATTTAAATGAACTTTTCTGCTTTAGAAGTTTGTTAGATAAGTTTTATTCAACAAAGTTTAATTATAATTTAATAGCATAATGTAACAAACACTTTTGTTTACATACATACTTAATGCAAATATTATGTGCACTAATTATGTATACCTACATGCATAATACAGTATAATATGCACATGGTATAACTGAGATTAGTAATAGTATCTTATTTGCACTTAAGCAACTTTGGTAAAACCATAGCTCAGCTATGGTAAAACAATAATAATTAATGACGCTTGTTTCGGGGAAACTTAGATGAGATTTTATCTGCATTGGTCATAAGACCTTAAGGCATTTTAACGTTGTTGTTGATTACTGCGTATGCTTCGGAAGGGTAAGAACTTTTGCATTATGCAGAACGAAGTGTTTGTTAAGTTAATGCAAACGTGGTTTTTATTTATGAAGATAAAACAGAGTTCATATTTTGTGAAAGTAAAATCCTTTGCAATACAGAAGATGGTTGTAGAAAACCTTTTGTGGCAAGGGAATGTTTTATGCTTGACGATTGGGATTAGTTTCCTTTTGATAGTAGTTTTCCAAGTGCATACTTCACAGTTCACACGGATGTCTCAATGTAATGTATGATCTATATAATAAGAAAATGTCGAATTTTCGTGCGGGCTAATCTCCTACACCACACATACTAGAAAATATTAGAATACACCAAAACAAAAAATCTTAAAATCGTGATTGTTTTTTTAAAAATCAGCATTAAACATTTGATATAGTACAAACATTCCGGGTATAATATTATCCCAGGTCAGCAGTGCGCATCACGCTTATGCAAAGTTGTAATACTAGAAGAGAAGGGTCGAAAGCAGAAAGAATAGTATCTAACTCATTTTTTGTGTATTTTGTTTGTTCATGTGTTTAACTTGACACTTCAAGTTTGTATTATACTCGGTACCTGTATATATACCTATAAATTATTATAGGTATGTAAACAATGAGTATTTTACATTTTTGTATATAAATCTTCACTTGTCCATTCTCACAATCTCAATTTGATTCGATTTTTCATATTTAAATATTCACTTAAAAGTCCCCAGATGCCCCAGGAAGTTCATATCTTACAAATATGTACGTCTATATATAGGAACCTATATCTATTTCATGTACACTTGCACGTCGGCAGTCGGGCCCAGCATCCACCTAGTTAGAACATAAGTTTGGTCATGATTTTTATGGCTGGTTGATCTTGAACCTGTATACCTTGCCATTTCCTTTTCGCTTGCTTGTCTTGACTACCTTATGTCCACGGAGACCAAAAAGGAAGGAAAGTACCTAACCACAGACGATGGTACTATATAGTACAACCTAAATTAAGAAGAAAGAGAGTTCAGAGCAATGTCATGGACACCGTCACTCTATAGTGTCCATGGCATGAAAAATGCCTTTTACACTCTGAGGGTCAGATGTTGTGTAATATAAAAACAAGGTCTCGTCCGCTAAAAAAATTATTTCTTCATTTTCCGCGTGAGATGATATATAATACAAATACAACTAGTTGTAGTGCACGTGTGTGTAAGTGTCCTCTGGAAGACTTTCCTTTTCATTCAGAGCATACCCCACTACTATACAAGCTATTTGGGCATTCTACTCATCTTTTGTTAGAAATGATTTAGTGAACATTATTATTGTATTTTCTTTTGTGCTCCCTGCACCGTCAATTCAATTGACTTGACTGTCATTGTGACTTCTTTCCTGTCGGGGATCTTCTCATTTTGTTTTTCTTATTCATAAACTTTATTTTTCCAGCTTAGTTTGCTTTATGTCTGGAGGTTGTTTCCAAGATTTGGCAGGGCATCCATTGTTTCGTCTTGTTGCGGTAGTGTACTTCTCTACTTTCTTTTCAAGGTTTTCTTCCAAATGTTTAGAAACATTGTCATGTATCACTTTCTCTTTGAGTACACGTAGGGCATTTCATGTCTCAAGCAAAAGTTATTGCGGTAGGTAAAGCAATGTTCACAAAGAGATTTTTTATATTTCACCTTATCACACATGTCACATAACATAAATTGCAAACTAAGAACTAAAGTTACAATTTGTTTATACACATAGATATTGATCTTAATCCCATACAAATTGAACTAATAAATCTTTCCACTTCGTAACAACTGGATAAGATTTAAAACAAACAAATTAAGATTGCTGTGAGCCATTTACGATTTACAAATTGATGTTCAGTATTTTGTATGGAAACTGCTTTGATGACAGCTTGACAGAATCGACTGATAAAAGGGTTTATGATATTAAATGACTATGAAATTGTTTGTTTGTTTCAGAACTACAAAGCTTTTTGCGGCTGCAGGACTGCCTCCGGACCAAATTCATGAATCTAGCAGTACATGGGATCAAAGATTAGAGCAGGAATTGCAGTCTATTGAGTCACCTAAATTAGCCATTCCGAAATCCGATGGGAACATTCGAGGTATGAACCACTGTCTATACCTTATGATTTATATAAATGTATACTTGCTATTCACTCTCACTTTTCTTCACTTCACTAAACTTTCATTTCCCTTCCCTTTATTTCATTTTTTACATTTGTAACAGTCAGAGTAAGAACACAACTCACCTTTATTCTCCACTCTTGTGCCATGTATTACACAATTCAAGTTACAATTGTCATGGGACATAATATTTGCTTAATTTATATTCATATAGCTTATATCATACCTTACCCCATTTGGTATGCAGTTATTTCTAAAGAAAAGTCGAGTCACATTTTACTTGTGTATATTGCCCCGAAAAATTTCAGAAGTATAGTATAGTATGGTGAGCAGAGAATATTTAATGGTTATGGCAGTTTCTTTATGAATTCTACCGCAGTTTTATTTCATTTTGCCGAGTATTCGATTCAAAACATAAAAGCTTGAAGAAAGCTGCTTTCACTTTCCACGTGCAGATCGTATCATCTTCAGAAGAATTTCTTATAGCTCAATTCTTCGTTTCTCGTCATTTCTAAACATTTTTTCAATTGATTTTTTCCTCTTTTCGAGTGTGGTGTAATCTAGAAATAAATAAAACGTTTTAAGTACCTACTTTCTTTTTTTATTGGTTAACTATTCATAATATCCAGAGAGCAGTTGAAATGCATGTTAGTACATTGAAGATCTAACCTATCACCACCATCCACCAAACGAGATGTGTGCTACCATAAACCGATAGTGTACCAGATAAGAGTATACCGTATGACTATACGGTATACTCTTATCGTCATTTCATCAGTTTGGAGTCCATAGGCCTTTATGTTATTGTCAATTTACTACCGCACGTCATAAGCTGCTGCTGTAATAAAACATTTTACTTACTAAAGTAGACCTACCTCTATAATCTTCACATTTTCAAACATTCTATTTTTGTATGATAAGCTCAAGTTTCTATTTCTGTGTAGCCAATTTTTTGAACGTTAAACGAAAATAGAATACAGATACGAATGCACATTCAGTACAATCTTTTTTAATACGCTTGCACGCGGCAGGCCTATACATGAAAGATAATTTGCCAAAATTTACATATACGTTCAAAAGTAATAGAAAAGACACACAAATTACATCCAACACCAAAATTTATTTAGTTATGCCTCGTCTATAGGATGAATATGCGATTATTTGAATTTGGTTTTATTTAAGTTGCAAAATAAACCATTCTAATTAATAATTATTTGTAATTGTTGTATTTGATTCTACAGAAGTACATTCAGTACGTTTATTTACGTGCAAAAAACTTCGTTATCTATGGGATGATCAATATGGAGCTTTTGTCAAACTGCAAGGATTCGATCAGGCTACAACTCAAGCATTACACCAAAGCACTGGAGTGTCCATTTTTGAGCAATGTCAAAGGTAAGCTCACATTTTTATTAATTAGCCTTGTATCAGGCATGACTTCAAAACTATAAAATGGACAAATAGAAATAAAAATATAAATCGTGATTGCTACAACGCAACATCAACATGTTCGAACCTATTTGTACTGTTGAACTTCATTCAACAATTTTAACATTATTTTGCAGGTTGAATTGCTAAAGGTGTTATACCATTGTTACAACAACACAAAGCAGTAGGAAAAATAAATAAAACATTGCATGAACTTTTGAAATGGTGTAATAGTAATTTCCTATCTATAAATACTGATAAGACAAATTATGTAATCTTTCATAAGAGCAAAGACTACATTGTTAAACGTACAAATTATAATGATGTTATTATTAATAACCGAATAATACAGAAGAAATCATGTTTTGAGTACTTAGGGGTAATGATAGATTCTACATTAGAATTTGATGTACATTATGACAAAGTAGATAACAAGGTAAAAAATGCACTAGCAAAACTGTACTCAATAAAGCGTTTATTGACACCAAATGCTATGATAAGACTTTTGCATGCGTATGTATTATCTATACCTGACTATTTAATAGTATTATGGGCTGTTCAACCAAGAAAAAAATTACAGATAATTCA
>JAQFYB010004860.1:0-15230 GCA_034694085.1 Pogonognathellus longicornis
AAATATTTTGTACCTTTTTTCGAACATATTAGGTACATATTTGAGGTTTTTAAAAAAATATTTTTCCGATCCCTGGTGATAAGGAAAACCGACGTAGGGAAATCTCCACAGCGGAAAATTGAATGGAGTGTGAATGAATTCATTGACAATGAATACCTAACTACAAGTAGTAAGTAGAATAGTAAAATCGTACTGCACGCAGCTTCATATAGTAATATTTGT
Organism: Pogonognathellus longicornis; assembly: GCA_034694085.1. Lineage (NCBI taxonomy): Eukaryota > Metazoa > Arthropoda > Collembola > Entomobryomorpha > Tomoceridae > Pogonognathellus > Pogonognathellus longicornis. Next base: position 223 of record JAQFYB010004860.1, read on the forward strand.
ATGGCTTAGAGGTACATGCAAAATGCAAGTAGTATATTGATGTAGGTACATGCTTAAAACAAATACAAATAAAAAGTACTTAAGCCTTCTAGTTTTTATTATGTGTGAAATACATAGCACAAACCGTAGCCAATCAAAGACGTCTACACTGTAATAATATATGAAACGAGCTCTTTAAATTAAATGTCTGTAAAACATTAGACGCTCGTAAATTGTAATAAATTTATTATTAATATCCTGTATGTTATTCTAATAATAATAAAAACGGACCTGCTAACATCAATTTATTTTCAGAAATCAATATCAAATGTGTGATGGGTAATTTCAATTGAACCAATATGCATTATTTTTTTTAAATGGCATTCATTAAGCCAAAACATCATTGTCTTGTAGATTTTCACTGTCAAGTGAAGTCAAGTTTTCAAAGTGATCTAACTGAAAAAATGCTGAGAATTTTCATACAATAAACAATAGCATTCATAGATTCTCATTTTGAAGAAACAATTAGGGCTTAACGAGAAATGCCATACACATGAATTCAAAATGACTCAAGAGGAAGCTTAGTCAGCTATAAATAATAAAAATGAATGTATTCGAATTTTTTATTACACGATGCCATTAAAGATGCCAACACAATTAGAAACATAACAAACATAAAATACATTTTATTGCTATTACATATTGCTATTTGCCTACTTGCCTGCGTCATATCTATACACATGATAGTGTGCCGTTGCGTTGTTGGATACTTACATTTAATGGAACTATGTATGTCTATTATTATGAATAGAGTATTTTTAAAAAGCCTTGCAAACGGTACATTAAGATTGAAAACTTTTTAACATCTGTAATGTTGCTGTGCGCACCATAAAAATACCAACAGTAAATATCTATGTGCTCAAAATATTAAAAACTCATTCTTGATTTAAACAATTTATATTACGTTTTCAAGTGTCAATTTCATGATCAAGTTTAAAATACTATCAGAGCTTGGATGTTGGCTATAGGTGAAATAGGTAATAACTTACAACGATGTTTATTCTTGATACAAAAATTGAAGGAGCGATGAGAATTGTTTTATAAAAACCCTTAGATAAAATTGACAAAAATTTGTTTACAGATTTTCAAAAACCAACGAGAAAAAGCTGTCTGTCTCATGTTTTAAAAAATTGACAGAATAGGAGTTTGCAATCATAACAAATATCATACCTACCCAATTCTCCCTATCTTTATGCAGTTTTCCCCTGTCTAAATAATAATAGAAATTATCATGTATAGAGTTAATTATAACATTAGAATATCCTTCACCTTGCCCTTTGCAGTATACTACTATGAACTTAAGATGACTGAAATGTGATGAGCTTATTAATATGTTGAAGTCAGTAGATATTGAATACCTAGTAAGCTCACTGGACGAACCCTAATATCAATAGTAAGTCGATTTATATTACTTTATCAAATATCAGCCATAGAATATGTATATTTTATTTAGTTATTATATCTGCTAGTGGCTGGTTATGACACGTCTGGCATTGAGCCGAAGAAGAAGGTTGCTTGCTACACATCTAACAAGTTTAATGAGCCATTAATTATTATTTGTATGCATTGCTTTGACATCCACACCCTTTAATGCATTGTTCTAGCCATTATATATAGGTATATACTGTATGAGCAAATCGTTTGGAAACCATACACATACATTCGTAGGTATATGTAATACAATTTGATTGCCTGCAGTCACTTCAGAGTTTGTATATAATTTGATACTCAATTTTTTTTCAAAATCCATAAACTTTAGGTTAATTATCAACAGTAGTAGTAGTATCTGTCTTTACTGTATTAACTGGAGTACTTATTAGGTATGTTATTATTGATATTAATACTCTTCTTAGTACCTGCCAATTTGTATACCTAATTGGGTTTCCAGATTATTTGATCTCCTTTAATTTAATATAATATATAGATGGATTGTTGTGCTAATCTCATAAAGTCTTTTGAATTGAATGTTGAATTCAATAATAATCTTCAATTAGTAACAAGAATTAGAGGTAGACATCATATATGTATGTTTAATTTCTTTTTATACAATCTTCTACAGGAGTCTAAAAATTTGATTATTTGTCAAAATGCTGCACACGTTTGAATAATTACCATTTGGGGCAAAATATATCTTGTGGTGAGGTTATCCTAAAGGTAAATATTTATTTGTTACCACAGGCCATGATTTATAATATTTCCCAATCCCTCCTCTAAAGACACAATCGTCAGTGAATATCTCGTATAATATCTGCGTTTCTGCGTAGTACCGTATTTATTTTCTCCTTAATAGTGCATTAATTGAACAGTGTGCGGGTATAGGTGCAGAACTGCAGAAGTACATAGGTACAACTAGAAAACTAGTTCCATAGGTATGAGTGGATTAGTATGTCAGTGAAGCACGTAGAAGAATTTATGCATTGCGTAGGTAGACTGGAAGAAGCAAAGTGTTTTGTCTCACTGCATCATTTTTATATTCTCAAAGTCGACACGTGTAGACTTTACGCCACGTCTTGATTTTTTTCCATGAAAACTCTGGAGAATCTAAAGACAGAAAAATAAGTTTTCTGGATATTATATAATATAATATAATAAATGTAGTTATATAGGTGGTTCAAAACAAACTACAGTAAGTATTTGAACACAGGAAAGTCAAAAGCAAGTTACATTTGAACATAGCAAAACCAATCCCTATATCATTTAAGATAATGGATTCACTCGCAAGCTTACACATTATGCATGTACATATAAATGTATTTCAGTAATTTGGAGGCTTTTAACTAAACATTGGTAGTAATTTTATTCTGATTATTCTTACTGTTTTATTATTGTGTTAGTAAGAAATCCCCAGTATGGATATTGTTATATTGGTATTTTTTCTAAATGATAACTACACAGTTGAGGTGTAAACGGGCAGATATTTTCCAACTCGAACCCGCCCGAACTCGAAAATTTCAGACCCGACCCCGACTCGAACTCGGAAATTTTAAGCCCGAACCCGCCCGATATTTGTTGCAGTACATATCATTAAATGAATAATAATTGAAACCTAAATTCATTTTTGCAAGATTCATTACTATTATCTAAGCGTTTATCTGACTATTGTATTTATGGATTTGATTAATATATTCAATGACTCCATGTTGTACATTCCGAGCCCGAACCCGACTCGAAGCTGTCCATTTGCTGCCCGAAACTCGCCCGAACCCGAAACAACTGCAAAGTTTTGCTGCCCGAACTCGCCCGAAAACGAGTTCGGGCGAGCTGGCAACGAGCTGGTTCTGCTCGTCGACACCTATACTACACAGCATTATTTGAATAAATTTAATTATAGCAAATCTATATTGTGAAAAATGTGTATTGCAATGCAATCGGATGTCAAGCTACCAGTGGCGTACCATCAGTTTTAATATCCGGTTGCCCTATTTCAATGAATACAAAATATCTACTATATAACACTTGCATTTATTTCTAAAAGAAGTGTACATGTATAGGGAAATATTAGATGTGCAAAGCATTTCAACCTGGCATAATGGCAACTTAACTATTTTCCGCGAGTACATTATGCTAACACGATTTTATATGCATCCATCATGCGAAAAAAATACACCTCGTGTGGCCTCTGACTTGTAGTGAGGCCAAAATGACCTTTTTGCGAAAAACCCATTTATGCAACACCATCAAATTTGCAATATGTTTATACCTACAATAATAGTGTTGAGCCTTGTAATTGCGTTCCTATTGTATATCAATAATGCTATAAGAATGGCAAATGAATTCTATCGTTAAAATCCCGTGTTTAAATTTATTGTGGCAGATTGTAGGTAGACTTATTAGTTTTTGTAAAGAGTCCATGTGTTATGTAACACAACAACCGTACTTATGTCCAACTCCATCTCACCAATGCACTAAAATAAATATTATACTATATGTATTGTGAATCTGAAATTTATTACATTCACTCTACATAAAAATTTCAAGAATTCTACATATCTTGCTCCAAGCTATATATACCTAGTCCTTTTCAATTGAAGCGAAAAACTTACATGTTCTATTGGTCTTTGCAACTACTGTCACTTTTATCTTATATATCCATTTCAAATGTAAGATAATGTGACTTCTTAATCGTTATAGTTTCCAGTATATAGCTCTTAATCCTACTTATTTGCCATTATGTTTAATATTTGTCCACAGAGAGTAGTAAGCATGGAGCTATTTATTAAACATTAGAGGAAAATTATGTTTTTAATTAGAAAATTAGAAAGTGCTAATTTTTACTTCCCATCAGATTTTTTGAATTCATTATGACAACTAATAATGCAAATAACAGAATATGTAACTTGGCATTTTTAATGTATACTTATAGAGTTAAATCCGGATATAAAAATTGGAAAGAGATTTGGCTTCCCTGATTTATACCAATTACGTATTAATTTTGTACAGTTATAAGGGATTCTTTATTTACAACGGCGTATACAAATGTCACATTAAGAAGTATTTAAAGAATAAAAAATTGTATGCGCTTGACCCTTCAATTATGTTATCATACTAAGATGTTGACCTCATACCAGATAAATGTTATTACTTATTAGTGCACTCTTTGTAATATAAAATCGCACTGCTATTTACTTGTACCGACTTGTTGTGCATATTAAGAGAGCAACAGTAATTATTTGGAACGTGTAAGTAGGTATCATCAAATAGATACATGTGTAGGTATATATTGCTTGCAACAAAGATGCTAAGCTAGTAGAATAACTAACACATAAATAATATTAGTGGCAGATGAACGAAGACTGATTGTGAGTATTAACGAGCATTGAAATATGCCAAGTCATGTAAGGTTTTCATTCATTTTGCTAACTTGATTAAGTATACAATGATGACAAAAAGTTGTGTATGCCTCTCCAGCTTTTCTGCTTTATCCAGCATACATACGTACAGACAGACTACATATACATATACTATAATATAAGCTATTGCATACTGCATTATTACTTGGCAGTACTTCAATATGTGTGGAAGAATAAGTGCATGGAGTGGTTTCAGTAGATGCAGTGTATGAACATTATATAATACAGAGCCACTTCTGTTCATATTGTTTAGTGTGTACTGTGTACTAGAGCTAAAATAGGTCCATTATAGTCATGCGATGCACCACAGTAAATAAAAGACCTAGGTAATTACAAACATTCAACGAATCGAGCGTGTATGAGATTAACACAAGAAAGATTCTCCAGAGCAAGGTCAACATCTGCTACACGTGGCGGAAATGTATCACAGGTCATTTCTGACCATTTATGAAGGTTTTTCAAAACAACATCTATTACCATCTTCTCCACCAAATAATCAAACTCTAAACATTTATATGCGCAACATGTACTCACTATAACTTTGATGAGATACAATAACGATATTATGATTTTCCAACTTTAGTGCTCCAAACGAGCCAGTTCTTATAAGTCAGTGTGGGGAATTAATAAAGACTAGGTGTGGAGTAGAATAGAAACGCCCATAGCCCATAGAATTTATTATTGATAACAATGTTTATTCGATTTTTCTTCAATAGTAGTTTATAAATTGTCTTCGACAAAATACAACAGTTTGTAACAATTTTTTAATGAGTAATTTATACCAGGAAGATTATTTTTATATACAATTTTATAAAAGTATTCCCATATAATAAATAATAAAATACAAAAAAACTTAAGTTAAACAGCCGATCCTTTAATGTATAGCTTTATTTATCCAATATTATATGAGTTACAAAGGCCCTAGCCAAAAAATCAAAACACCTTGGCCTCCTTTCGTATGTCTGAAGATGTGAGATTAAGCTTTTGCCACTCAATCTTCGACTGTTTCGTAGGCATAACATTAATCGATTAACGAAAAACATGGGGGTCGAGAGCGTTTAAATGCTAAGCTTTGTATTTAAACTCCGAGATGTGTACTTGAATAGGCGAGCTACCGTCACATTTTAACAATTTGCGTTAAAATGTTAAAACTTAACATTTTAACGCGATTTAAAACTTTAACGTTGATGCAACGTGAAAACCCCTAGTGTAAAAGGAATATAAAATGCACATGTATTTTTTAATGTAATGGATGAAGTCGTTCCGTTTCCGCCACTATTATGCTTTTTTGCTGCTATACACGAAAGTGTTTTATACACACTTACAGTTGGTAATAAAGTGCTTCTATCTTTGCAATTCGACTACCGCACTGTATTTGTTAGAGTTTAGATGGTTTTACTTTATTAGGATTTGGTTTGGTTTTATTTACGAATGCTAATCCCAATGCAGTCTGACTTGAACAATTCATCCTCCCATCCACTCACTGTGCATTCGTATGCGAATGCACAGTGCACAAAAGACAAAAGCGCATTTTGCAGTGATGATAATGAATTTACACACAACCCTTTATTGCTTGTTCAGTTGTTCCATACACGTGTATCGTATTCCCACATGCATGTAGGTAATAGGTACATGCAAATCCTTAGAGGCCTAAGCTGTTTTAATTCCGTGGTTTCTACGTTTTGCAGTTTAAATTAATACTTTTACGTTGTACTGGTATAACTGCTAGTTACTAGTACGATTACTATACTTATACCAACTATAATTTTAAAGCTAAATTGATGTTGCGTTGTGTAAATTGAATCATAATATGAGTGGCGTTATAATATGTAGAAGTGGTGAAGGTATACCAAACTACATTGCAGCCGTAAATGTGTACTTTATTCTTTGCGGAGTAGTATAGTAATTTCTTGTTCATGCAGCTCCATCAGTTGTTTCAGGACAGTAAAGTGAATAGGCTAACAGTCAACAATTTAATGCTTCCTAAAAATTGAGAATTACCTTTAAACAAACCACACAACGACATCGTTACATCGAGTTCACAGTGTTACAGGAAAGATATCACTTAATTACATAACATAGTGCTCGGTGATAAATTAATGACAGAGTTTACTCACTTTGTCTTTCATCTTAATTAGGTACCTGTAAACTAATTGTATAAATTCATCTACCAGTTAGAAAAATATTTCATGGTTTACCGATTTTCAATATTAATAAATACTGTAGTGATTTTAACTTCCATTGAAGTACAGGGAAATAGATTCACTGACAATTTTATAAAAAAAAGTCTCATTGGTACCGGTCTTTTGACAGCAAAACTTGACGCGTGTATGACTAGGGATAAATTTATGAGACCGCAATAAAGCCTTGCCCTATTTCTTATTTTTAATCTTTTTCCATTTATTCCAGGATTTTTAAATGACAATAATAATTTGATTCAAACAATCGTAAACTCACAATCAGAGTGTAAAAAAATTGTAGAAGATAGATTTGACATCTATTAATTACGACACTATTGTGAGATTGCGTTTAAACAAATCTTCCTTGTAGAATTACTTCATATTCATTAGATCTGTACAAATATCTCAATATTACTGTCAATTGCTACTACGATTTTAGAAGGAAATTTTTTCAACTGTATCGTATCTTTACACTTTCCCCTAAAATAAAGAATTAGGGCAAATGTCTATGTCTCAAAGTTGGTAACTTTGAAAGCGTCATGAATTTTTATTTTGGTGATACCTACTATATTTTTAAATGACATTGCTTTGTATACCTAGTAAAGATATTACAAATACAGTATGGATACCAATAGCAAGAGTTAGAAAATGTGACGGATATAGCTATATTTATCGCTTCTTAAGGCAGTAAACCGGACCACCATAGAAAGCCATGCACCGGATTTTATGTTTTTGAAATGGGGATATATGCATTTTAGTTACGCAACTTCGCAGCTATATGCACACATCAAATTATTTTTTATGGTTTATTATTTTGTTATTTGTTGTCATAAAGGTTAGTCAATGAATCATATTTATTTAACTGACAGTTTAAAGGATTATGTTTGGTATGGAAAGTTAATCGAAGAAATTTTTGTTTGATTGTCTATTAAAACCTTTGACAGTCGATTTCTAATTTGTTATGGAAAACAATAAGTGCATTTTAATATTTGTAAATATTTTGTTCCCTATTTATTAATACTGTTCTGTTTGTTACTTTATTTTTAGTTACATGCTGGAAAAAAGGAAGATTACAGCTCATGCTTTTGAGGCCAAAGATTTAAAAAGCACCCATCAAAATATTTTGCAGAAAAGCAAGTTGCTTGAAGGACGTCTCATTTTAAGTTTTAAGGTATGATCAATATTTCCAAACAAAATTTTCATGCTTTATGCTTACCTATGTACTAAAGAATAAATGTTTAGGATTATAACAAATATTTAACAACTTGGCCAAATAGTAATCGAATAAGAAATGCATTACCTGGAAAAATATAATTTTACTTAAAATAGCTCTGCCAAATTCCAGTTACATATATGGCACAGCTAATACTTAGAAATATGTTCAGATGCATTGCTCTATTAGTTTGAAAAATCCTAATCGTAAAAATCAGTATATGAATACTAACTTTTTATTTAATCATAACCCAGTAAATGCTTTTAATTATTATATCATTTGACACTACTGAAAAAGTCTTACTACTTTTATAAGCAAGGACAAGTTTCTGGATTTCATTTGTATTGTCTCAATGTCAAGTCGGAGCAACGTAGGTTTTACTTAGCAAATTTGAATCCCACCTTCGAAAAGTTAGAGAAACATTGAAATACGGATGTGGTTATTTCAATCGCAAATATTATGACGGAAACACTGGAATAATTAATTTAATTTTCTTGAAAAGAAAACCAGAAAAAGACCTTTATACAATTTTAATTTCCCCTTCTAGTTTGTTTGCTTATAATATATTTCAATCAGATAGAAAACATAATCGATTTGATCGATGTGATAATTTCGCTTTAATATAATGACAAGGTCATATATGTACAACTCTACAAAGGCAAAAAGTTTGAGGGTTTATATAAATACCACATTACTACATACATACTGTGCTCAACAATATGTTGCTGTCATAAAAAGAGTCTTACATATTTTAATAAGTCAAATGTCTTGTTAGGACTTATTCTATTCTCAAAATCTTATTGTTAGACCAAAAGCATATACACTTTGCATTAAACTAAAACTAAAATGTTGTTTTTGTACATCTTTACTTAAATATTTATAATATATCCAATACATTTGTTTCATCCTTTTTCATCCTTTGCATTCTGAAAATATGCGCAATAAAATATCAGCTTAAATTTTAAATCTGATTCAAAAATGGCTTTGCTTATATGTCAAAATGTCTTTGCTTTGTTACAATATTTAGGCCGAAACAGTACTACTACAATTAGAGAGAAATGGAATAAGAATTTTTTGTTTGGATTTCGATGTCAGTTGGTTTAAGCTATTATTCGCACACCGATTCTGACCATTATTGACCGGTTGTTTTATGTTCATCCGTAAGCAATTAAAGAGCAGCTGCTATGTTATTTTTTGCTGTTAAAATTGAAAGGTTTCTCAGGTACTCCTACAATTAGTAAGAGCAATATAACTAATAACATTATAATATGAGACTGTCAAATGAGAAAAGTAAAGGTTTCCTAAAAGTTATCAGATGTCTCGATAACTGACTGAGGATAAATAGGCACAGTGGAAATTGAAAACCTTTTGCACCATAAAATGATTACACGAGAGCTTCTGGATAAAGTAGTTCGGATGATTCTCCACCGACAGCTGCATTGAGACTGACAAATAACCCTTGGACTGCGTCTGGTTCGCAAACGCAATCACTCACATCCCAGGCATCATTAAACAGCAACACAAAGAAACACCTATAGTATACTTATCCCAACAAACAGCCCTCGTTTTATGAGAAAGATTTTCGCGTGTGATCCTATGCAGTATAGATGCAGAATGTACTTCTAATCATCGTTATTATTATATTATTATTATTACTGTTGGAAGTTACAAAACCCATAGATGGGAATGCCAATGGGAATTCAAAGAGTGCTACCTACTGCAAACTGCATGTATGTATATTGTACATGTGTTGGGATGTTCAATTCCCTTCGACCTTGGCATTGAGTTTGCCTACTAATTTGCGATCTGTATCTCTTTAGTCCATTATGCACACTTGTGCAGTCTTTAAACTGCCTTTGCTTGTCTTTAGACGCGTTTTAGTACGTTGCATCTTTAGAGGGCAGCTGCAAATGCAGATGTACTGTTATTACACTCACATCAGTTCTACACTTTATACAGGCATACAGGTCTGATGTACCTCTTTGCATATATGTGTAAGGAAGACACTATATCATGTAGATATATACATACTGATATACATATACAGATATGTATGTATTTTATGATTGAATGTTGTATCTTACATAGTATATTCATGGCATTCATACAGGTATATATATATATTGTTATAATATCTACTGTATATTACGTACCTTTTGTTACTCAGGTTTTAAGAGTGTAGTATTTTTATTTATACTTGTCTAAACATATTTTATTTGCACTTTCGTTTAGTGGCAAAAAAGTTATTGATGGTTCCAGTTCATAAACTGTATAGTGTGCAATTACTGCAATTACAGTAGGTAGTACAGGAGTAACACCTATAGCTACATTAAATGTGTCTTTTTGTATTTATAATAGAGGTACGTGTACATGTACCTATATTCTCATAATATTCGTCCCAGGATTAAGTCTTCTAAGACGTCATGAAAATTTAGCAGAATGTTTACAATGTATTCACATACCTGTAGCTGTTGAAATAAATACAAATAAATGCAAATATATATACATATCTTAGTGCATTATTATTTTATTTTATTTGTAGCCTTAGTCCTGAAACGAGCATTACTTATTGGTAATGCACATCATTGAGTTTATTTGCTGAGCGAAATTATATTCTCAAAACTTTTGTACCTATAGGTAATCGGATATTTAGGTGTTCCTAGTCTGTTGATTTCGTCTCTTGTAAGTTCTTCTTAAGAAAGCTAAGTTTCATTTTATTGCGATTTTGCAAGTTATTGTCTGGATTAAACAATTTCAAAATAACTTTACTCGTGCTGATTAAATAATACTTTAGTGGTCAGAGATTTATTGCACTGTGGCAACAGAATTTCTCATTTTTTATTTTGGTTAAGAATTGCACTGTTGTCAGTATAAAAGTGCAATTTGCGAGCAATATGAGAAATTACAAGGATGAATAGTACAAAAAACTCAAAAAGTTTCAATGCAAGTTGTTTTCAAGTTGATACTGATTAAACTAACTACTTAAATTTTCCTGCAATACCACGATGCAATATATTACATACAATCATACAACTAAATTGTAAAGATATAGCAAGTGATATACGGAAGCTCTTAATTTCTTCGGTACATTCTTCAATAGTGGAGATTAAATAATTAAAATGCCTTCAGTGGATTAAAAATTTACAACCTTACAAATAAGTTGTGGACTTTTTTAAAAAGTTTGTGGATAATCAAGATGAGTATCCGGTTGGATATGGAACGGAATAGAAAACTATTACATACATTATGGAAATTAAAGAGAACATTTATTGTTCTTCTAACATTTCGCAATATACAAACTTGACTCAAGTTATTTGTTGAAATTATTTTGAGTGAAACTGTCAATTCGCTAAATAACTATAGGGGCACAAATAAACATGTGTAGGTATATTGGTTTTTGGAAATTATTCTTAAGAATGAATCATAATATTCTGTATAACAATAAACTAACAGCTCGATTTTGGTTTCTTGTTGATCTGCAGTTAATTTTTTCATTCTGAAATTTGTACGACACTGTAGAGAATTGTACGACATTGTGTACAGGACATTTGTAGAGAAATGTTTAGCATAGAAAACAGTTTGACCTGACATCGCCACCAATCCTAGTGAGATGTGTATCCCGTACTCGTGTGCTGCACGTACTTACAACTATATATACATAAGAAAACAATAGATGTGGCTTAAGACTGCTTCACAAGCCATTTAAAGTGTGAGGCGAAAGAGGTAAAGCCACCCGGAGAGTTGAGCATTGAGGGAGCGTGTTGTGGTGTTACGAGCTTAGCATAGTTAATCAGTACAAGATTAGAAAAATGAAGGTAATAATAAAAGTATGATGTGGAGTGTACCGTTGGTCAAAGTCGTTAAAAATACATGAATCAAAAATGCATCCATGCATTTCAATAGTCTATCAGAATTTACGTGAAATTCATTCTCATTCAATTGTGATTGCAAGGAATGCGGTCGTCGTCACAACTTCTTTATAAATACCCACCGACCGCACTTAATCATAAATGAATAAATACATGTCTGTTGTACAGAGTAGCATCAAAACACCAATTTGCTTTCAAATAATTTACTCGCCGAAGGTCTTTAATTAAATTCAGCTTATAGTTTCCGCAGTTTCAGTGACTACAAAAAGTATTACCCTAAAAATAATTCAAATATCACCCTTTTGAAGTAAAACTACCGGGCATATTTCATACTTTCACACCTAAATCTACACAAACATAGCGAAATTTTTCAAATTTTTCAAAAAGTAATATTATACCTGCGTCATGTCTAAGAAATCAGTATTGACGACTTGCGTTTACAGGGTATTACATACAACACACCTCCCTATTAAAATACAATAAAAATAAAATACATAAATCATAAAGATTGCACATAATTTTCACGTCAAGGTTCTCCTTCTCCCTCCAATATTTATGTAGGGGAGTATTTTACTTTAATGCTATAAATACCATTATAGGTTTAAGATATATCAAGACCTTAAAGATGAACTTTGATGTGGAAGTCAAGTGTCAAATATATTTGCATAGGTACACAATTTATATTTTTCAAAAGATTATTATTATTATAATGGACCTACACGAATGTAAGTTATTATTAAACCCGTGGCAACTTGCACAAATGTACTAGAATGCTAATAAATAAAAACCCATTGTAATTAATTATACTGTAAGTGTATATAGTAGATATTAGTTGTATGCACGTGTTGTTAAATACTAGCGTCACTTTTAGTACAATGTAATGGATTGCATTAAATGCTCACACTTAGATAGTATTTAAATACTTTGATGAAGTTTTAATAAGTTAGTTGTTGTATCCACCAATAGGCATCCCATTATTGAACTCTGTATACAAGGTCGTATCCAGAAATCGATTTCGGGGAGGGTAAAATATATTTCAGGTAGGACAAAATGCCCAAAAATGAGGTTATTTTGTGATTTCGGGGGTTGCAATTGCCCGTTTGCCCACCCCCTGAATACGAGCATGCCTGTAGATATTTAGCTATTTACCCATGTGTACAATGTTTAATTCCATGTATTCTATGACATAGTACCATACTGTTATTCGTGTAGGTACCTTTGCAAAATATAATAATAATAATGCATACACAATGTACGGCTACATTATGCTTCTAAGTAATCATTTAATCACCATGTCACTTCCATAAGAGTATCTCGTTGTGTTGTGTCGTAGCAATTTGTGTGTGGAGAGGTCAGCCTATAAAATACAAATAGAATAACAATGAACGGTTTATGCATCTCTCTTCTGGAGAGACTTGTGTCTTGTGTGTGTGTCTAGTTGAGACTGAAATGCAATTCTTCTCACTGTTTCTGTTTGTCAAGTCGATGCTCGTACAGATATTCTCATAAGAGTCTGGGCCACAGTCACAAGAGTGTCTTCTTCTCTTCATTTCTTTTAAATAATCGCACGACTCAAGAATAATATAAGATCTTACCACCATCACAGCCATTAATATTATTTTAGTATTAACGACTGCAGTGGATACAACATTGCAATATTTATTATTAATCATAATATAGCGCTTACAATACACTAACAATATAATAATAGTACATATTGTATAGAAATACAAATACAGTATAGGTAATGTAAGAATTAAATGCTTAGTGTTTGTGCAAGGGGCATCTCATCATCTCATTCATTCATTTGTTAGTGCTATGTCGTCGGTGTCTTGGGTTGTTGGCGGTGGAATGTCAAAGTATTGTCGAATAGTGACGTTGTGTTTGCAGCGGTTCATTGATGTGCAGTTTTGACAGAAAATTGGATGGTGACGGAGAACGACGTTGAAGATATTTATGATGAAGTATTGCAGGCAGGCAGGGGCAGGGCAAACGGCACGGTTTCAATCAACTAAACGGAATAGGACACAGGTGGATTTTATTGCGCCGCTATTAACCTTGTCTCTTGAATTTTATATTAACTTTTAATTACATTCTCAGCTCCATTGTGGCAATCACCATTTTATTATAATGTAGCAAAGATGAAAATAAAACTAAAGGCTGGGACATGCCCATTTAATATTTAAGATGCAACTGCTATTACTCTAGTACATTTACAGGATAATAGTTAGTAAACTGTAGACGCAACACTATTACTAGTAGTTAAATGGCTACTGTAGAGAGCTGGAAGTAAGTCATGTTTGTTAATAAGTAAGTCCTTGCAAACTGTTCCGTATTTAATCGCGCTTGCAAGAGAGGAGCGTCATTCTGAAACAAAAGCTCGTCTTAATATTCAACATCCCATTCGGAAATCAAATTTATAACTCTTGGAGCGAATCTTAAATAATCCTTGAACTTAGCAGATAATATATCGTTATTTTAATGGGTTTTATATTATTATTATAGAACCTTGAAAAATAAAAATCATTATTGCGATTGAACAACTATGCCATTTTAAAAATGCAAGTAAAACAGACGAATGTGTGTCGGTATGTAAATGATTTACACTCTTTATTGTGGCCAGATTGATTCTTTATAAATAAGCATTAATTTGAATGAGCAATATTTATCCACGATTCTAAATTTCTTAGTTTCACAAATTTTCCCTGCCAACTGGTGGTTTTCGTATGTAGTTTTATTACCTGTCTATTCTTGACTTGAGACAACGAGAACTTACGTAGATAGTAGAGCGTCTAGAGGGTCGCCTTTTTCCAGCCCAACCCTATCTGGCTCCTCGAGCATGCCAACCCAACCCAGC
>JAQFYB010004861.1:0-15227 GCA_034694085.1 Pogonognathellus longicornis
CGGATATATCCGTTCTCCCAGGTTACAGGTAGAAAATTTGCGCGGATATATCCGGCCTGCCACGGTAAAGGGTTAATCTTTTAATGTTCAGTGACATCGCACATCCGAATTTTGTTGTTATTACATTTAGTTATTATTGAGTTCTCAGGTCAATCCTTTAGTTAACAATTTCTTTCATTTTTATGATTAATAGTGAATGGAAATGGTTATTTTGTTAGGTGTTTTAAAAGTAGATTTGAATTTGAATTTAATAAGATTTCGACGAGTGGCTGTTTTATAATTTTTTTTATATATAACTACTATCCTACTCTACCACATACAAATAAGTATGAACATTAAAATATTTCCATAAAAATATCATAATATGTATTATTATGGTATTTTTGATTTTAAATTAAATCTTACTACTCTTTGTAACTTAACTAACCTTTACGTTTTTTATACAGATTTTTTTTAGGTTCCTATTAGAACCGTCCGTCAGCGTCCGTGAGATCTGTACAGTTTGAGCCAGATGGAGAAATGTCGATGTCATGCTAAATGCTAATTTTAAGAATTATCCAATGACCAATGCCATTATACCGTAACGCAAAATAAAAACCAGTTTTTGGATTTATACAAACATTGATATCATATAACCGTAAGTATACTAATAGACTAATACCAAGTCATGCAATGATGCAGCCTTCCTATTTTAACGGAGGTTTACATTATTTAAAAGCAGCTTCACTGAGTGCTATTAGGATAATATCATTTACCAATTTATGCACTTAATTGCATTGAATATACTTGATACTAATATTGAATATACTTGATACTAATATTCAATATAAAGTAGCGATCATATTCCTGTATCTAACTTCAGTTAAGAATATTTAGAATATACATAAGTATAGTTACCATATTAAGGAGATGATTACACGATTACAATACAGATTAGATACCTACATTACGTACATTACTGTCTTTTCTAAATCCCAATGCAATCCCACTGAAAAATAACCCGATATACTTCTGTGTAAAAACTGTAAACATGACAAAAAGAATATTCTCCAAATATTAAACGACCTGGTAATTTTTCTTATTTTACTTTGTTCAAGATCATTTCGAGGTTTAGTTTATTGTTAACAAACTGAAAATTAATCAATTTATAATATTATAATATTATATACTTTTATAATTATACTTAATCTGCTAAACTATCGCAAGGTTGTCCATGTAGTATGCATACCTAGTATAAGTTTAACGGGTATAAGTAGCCTTATTCCAGGCCCGTGACATATGGTATAACATTAGGCAATTAATCATTAGTGAATTCGTTCGTATATCAAAGTATTATGAAGAGACAAAGTATTCTTATTCTTATATGTGTCTATGTGTGTATGAAAATACACCGCACCTGCACCGGCAGCACCTTTTAGTTTGGTTCTAATGTGAGTTGTCTAATGTCTAATATAATATCATTTTGTATATGAATGGTAGTGGGCAAGGGCAGTATAGCTGTTTATTAGGTAGGTATTTGTTTTGGCATTCTGTTACCTCGTTACGTGTCCTGCCTTTAATGCAGTGAAGGCGAAGCGATAGCGATTCAACATATTTTAATACAAAAGCAAAATGACGACCAAGACCACTACACATGAAATTCAGCTTATAACTGCCCTCAATACTTTTCCTTCTCTTGTGTAGTTTACATTTTACTGGAGTTTATGCGGTAAAAGTCATAGCTTATCATTATACTTTTTTAGCTTTGCTTACATTTTTTAAGCGTGTTAACAAAATATTAAGTAATACGTATAGTTGATTTTTCTAATTAAATTAATCTGGAGTGACATTGACACTTTGACACCCCAGATATTGAGGTATTAAATTAAAATACCATTATTTGGTTATTCAAAAAGGACCCAAACCTGTAATAATTTTTGTGTTTTTCAGAAAGAAATTGATCAGACTTATTGGGCACAACGCACAAATCTCGACCACCACTTTAATTCAGTCGGATAGTTAATTGGATTATTAGCTTATTTCCACATCGTTTGTAAAGGTAATCCTCATTTTGTTTACGTATATGAGTTATTTAGTTTGGTCTGTTACCGTGTCTGTGCTAAATTAATGTTTTAGTTGCCATATTTTACGTTTTTA
Source organism: Pogonognathellus longicornis (assembly GCA_034694085.1). Taxonomy (NCBI): domain Eukaryota; kingdom Metazoa; phylum Arthropoda; class Collembola; order Entomobryomorpha; family Tomoceridae; genus Pogonognathellus; species Pogonognathellus longicornis. Next base: position 2,137 of record JAQFYB010004861.1, read on the forward strand.
TGTTGTAAGAAGTGTCAATTAGTGAATTAGTGCAGTCAAACATAATAAAACCTAGAAGTCTACCTGACTGGGCTGACAGTATTGTACTATGTACTTGTTAAGGTATATAAAATATAGAACCGTAATATTTCAGTAAAGGATTGTGCTATAGGACTATAGTTCATTTATATACATGTGAGGAAAGAAGAGATGGTAAAGGCGTCTCAAACAGATTTATAGCACGATTCTTCTCCAGTCAGTCGATATTACTATGGTAGTAGTTGGAGCAAACATAAAGAATCATTGAATGTCACTTTTTCCAATAATGAAAATATGTATGGTGAGATGACAGATTTTTGTGACAAAACCATTTCCCCTTTATCCTAAATGCAACTAATATAATAAAACAGCAAGAGTTTTTATGGTTCATGCACTTTGTGCGAGAACAAAAGCTTTTGGGTGTAAATAGTGTACCTACACCATAGTGAATAGATGCAGCCTTTACTTTTTACTGTAGTACCTACTGACTACTGTACGTGTATATAGTAGCAGTAGCAGTGTATGGCCTACAACGCATTTTTATTCAAAATAGTTTCTCATCGTTAGCTGTGTTATATAAATATTATTTACCTATAAGTGAACATTAGTTAATTTGCTTTAAACCGTTTTTGTTACAATAATATTATATTTTACAGATATATATAGCAGTATTTAATAATAATAATAATACCTAATAGTAATAAATAGTACTATAGTACATTCATCGAGTAATAAGACTGTATACGAGTACAACTTACATGTGAAAGTACAAGTAAGTTAGAGTATTTAATTTTATATTCCTTATTGTTACTAATTATTTGTAATGGCTAATTAGGTTTTCCGCGTCAGTTGACTCCTATTTTAGCTTAGCTAGAAACATGTCAAAATGTCAATTAGATGACATGTTGGAAAATAAAACAGTTAAAGCTGACGACAAAGTGAGTTATTGGCACAACTTCCGCTCAGGATAGTATTTAACTTCTAAAAAGTTAAACAAAAATGCATTAGTCATACCTCATACCGTATTGTTTTGTTTGCATGTAGTTTGATTGTAAGCTAATGGTTGTTTTGCATGCACTTTTGTATACATACCTAAGCTGATAGTTTAAAAACATTGAAACATAATATTTGAAAAATAGGCACTTAGGCACTATAGGTTAGAAATTAGAATCAACTTATAGACTAAAAGCATTCTAGTATAAAATGGTAAAAGCTGGTTATGATGGATTTGTGGATCCATGGCATGGTCTCCATTAAGAAAGATTGAGCATTGAATGAAAACACGTCGTACCTAACCAAATCAGTAATATTAACTGTATTGCAGTACTAATAAATATAAGTATGCTACGTAATATGTACATAGTTCATACTTCATACTGTTATCTATAGTAAATGTAACCACACAAGAGTCAAGAAATGTTAGTCACATGCAAGCAAATAAGCAATCTGTATTTTACTGAGGTCGACAGTCGACAGACGGATGCATGCAAATTGTAATACCTATATATGACTGCCACTGCCAGTGAATTGAGTATAGTTGGGTGGGATTGATAGGAAAACGAAAACATTAGATTAAATAGTCGATTTGGTTTGTAAAGACGAAGTACAAAGCACAATACAGGTGCAATTAATAGTATCGAACGGGTAAAAGCAAGGTGTATTGGTGTATACATTATACATACATACATTTGATCCTAGAAAAAGCATTGCGGTATAATATACCGTGAGCTTCAATATTTTGGGAATTATTCTGCTTTGTGGCAATCTAACAGACTGATTTCAACTGTATGATTTTATTGATTTTTCATACATTTTCCTGTATGCTCAGTTTGCAAATACTTCCCCGAATTTAAAGGTGCAATATGCCAACTCTGCCAACCAGTTTCGAAAAAATAATTTCAAACTTGCTACCTGATGGGACAATAATGTTGTTATAATAATACACTTATGTTTTACTATAAGCCGTATGGAACACCGGAATTTTAGGGCATTCTTTCTTATTCTTGAAGTGTATGACTATGTCGATTATGTTAGAAATTATTATAAGAATTTTATAATTAGATAGATCTCTGTGTAATATACAATCAAGTTATGTGTTTACTAAAATATGAATCTCATGGTAGCATGTGTACAAAGTAAACATTTTATACAGACACAGACAGGTACACAATCACAATAAAAAATTTCATGGCATAATGGGAATAATTCACGCACACCAAGCAGCAGGAGTCGTAGTTGTAGTTTCCCCTTCGTACTCTTCGTACCAGTCAACACCACACGTTGACTTTACTTATTCTAAGCAAGCAGACTATGTTTCGGGAATGATTTTATGGCAAACAGCTCCAGTTTCGGTTCGGGCTCTTTGCGCAATGTGCTTGTATTATAGAGATGCAAGAAAGAGCTCAAGAATTTTTCTTTACATTTAGTGCCAAATGTCTTATGTACAGTGAAATATCTTTATCAATTTACTCTACGTGGTTTATTTATTTAAGTATAAAATTCTGCTTTATAAACACGTATATAGAGGTGTGCAGTTTTATAAAGTTATAAGTATAGTATAACCGACTAGGTCCACGGGATCAACTGATTAGTTACGCTTATAATTAACTTAACAATTAAAACGTTTTGTTCTGGAGTATAGTATGATTAACTAAGTAATAAAAAAACTATAATTTGCAAGCAAGACTCAGGTGATTTATGGTTTAGCACTTTAGAATTGTGGTGTTTATATATTCAATGTAAAATATGTATGGACACATGGACAGTTGAACTATACTCACACAAGACACAAATGTTTAATTATGTAATCCTAGGCACAGTTTGTCATAGTCAAGGCTAAGAATATTATTGCCTTCCTCGTCCTATTATTAAAGAAAGGATCTGTTTCACTACTTTCAAACTATTCTATACATTGATTTGTTTGTGTTTAAACGGCATATTTACAAATACGAATCGTCCTACGTAATAACGTGTGTAAAGGTTAACAAATTGATATTTATTGGTTGCCTATTTGTCTCATTTTTACCTTCTACAAAGAATTCATTATAACCTCTACAGACATTGTTTATGAATTTTTCATCTAAAAGAAAAACATTTGATTAAGTTTGTGTGGGTGGGTGTGAGTTCTGTGAACATTCTTCAACGCTTTGTTGAACTGTCAGAGATCTTTATTATTATGGTTATAGTAGGGTTGTTATGTTACACTAACTATTAGTGCTGGTAAGCATAAAAATGTCACATTATAACTGATACGGCAACAAGCTTGCCTGCTCAATTTGCGCAATGTAATTACTTAGGTAGGTGCATTAGATACTAGAAAGAATCGCGTGAAATTATAGCGTTGAAGATTAGTCACCTATACACAAAGCAAGTTATTTTTAGTTGTAAATACGTATAGTAATATTTGGACAGATTAAGCAAGCAAACCATAAAAACATGTATACGCCTGCACATCGACAAACACAGGTACTTAAGAATAGAACTGAATCCGTTATTGTTTACAATGTGATGCAACAGTTGAGTTGCAGATTTGCTCTTCTCAACAAATCGACAATGTTATACGCTAAGGGTAGCAAGCAGAAAGTATTACGCTAACTCAACTCGACTTACTTCACACTGTGTGGTATCAAAATCATTTTCTTCTGACTCTGTGTTTGTATTCGACTACTACACCACCAATCGAGCAATCTACTGCTGTGTCGTAAAAATGTGTACAGTCTACCTTTCTACCAAGTATCAGTACTACATAGTACTCTGCTTATTGTTATGTTAGTGCTACATTTTACATGCCGATTGTGTGGAGACAAGTTAGTGAAGTTCCTACTCTGAATTACTATTACCGTGTAGCTGCGATGTTTCATTGGGATTTTGCAATTTCAACTGTTAAAAAGCATTGAACATTTTTATACATCAATTTACTGATTTACCTGCTTCCATTCACAGCTCCACAAAATGAAGTCCGTGTTTAGCAGTTCTTATTCTGCCTTGAACAATCAAAGTGGCGAGGGTGTGGGGCAAAATGACGTTTATCGCAGTACAACACGACCCTCATTTGATAGCGGTGTACAGCAAAGACCTGAAAAGTTTAATGTGATAAATTCAATGAAACGATTGTTTCGTAGTGGTAGTACACCTGATACAATAGGACTTAGATCGTCTCAAAGTGTCTTCGTATTACCAAACATTCATGAAGATTCAAGCATTCCTCAAGTTCATAGTTCTGGAATTAATTACGACCGCCTTCGAAGGTAAAGAACAGATTTCGGGCAAAATTGTTGGAAATCTGTACTTTTTAAACCTTTGTCTATTTTAATCAACTCAATTGACAAGACGTACTTATAATAATAAGTGACAGCCCGCTGTAAATAATTCGCAATTTTGACACAGTTTTTCTATAAGCTTTTCAATTAAACCATGTATTAACTATCATGTTGCAATGTGCAAATTGTGACGCCTTCAACTCAACGTAAATGCACACACTTTTCTTCTGTCGCAATTTATTATATATCTTTGCCGATCATGTAACATAATCTGCGTTTTGGTGGCTACCTGTAACAAGGGCATAGGAATGGGAGTGTTAAATTTTGTAATAATATATCTTGTAAAAATACATTTGGGGGCTTTTGCACAAGAATTTCTTGCTTAGGAATGTAAATGAATTACAGTTTAAGCAGAAGTGAGGGTATTGCGGTTCGGTGTACAGTCAATCTCTAGTAATGTCAGTTTGCTTTAGATAAGGAGTGGGATTGAGGTCCACGTTTATAACTTCTAAATGATAACCTACTTTGCATTTTGCATTTTTGTTTTAATACATCGTATCAGTGTAAATGCAATACATTTAGTATTGTACAATTGTTTACCCTGCTATGATGGGTTTTGATTTTCCTGTGTGTAATGATTTTCTGAAGATTAATTTATTTCTATATTAATTCTCAAGCACTTCTAACAGACACTCAAACTATTTTTGAAGACGTACTTTGACCATGTAAGCAATTACATTTAAAGAAAATTGAGTCTCTCCACGATTGTTTTAACCGTTTTATTTTTAAATTAGACTTTAGAGGTCAAAACAGAATTGCATGTTAAGCGAAACTAGCGATTTAACATTTTTCATTTCCATTATTTAACACACATTAGCTTTGACCATGTGAATAATGGTGTGTGCAAGTTAATTACAGTGCAAAAATTGTAGAGTTGTATAATCATCTTCACAATACTGTACCTATTATAATGTATATACTTACATAAATAGATTACTTATAAGTAGTATTGTATAGAATTCCTTAAACAAGATAACATCCTTCTATGTATTAGTTTAAGCTTTAAACGATTGTCATTATAGGTTTGGAAAGTTTGGATGTATGTAGAATAGATAATTGGGATTGTTGTTAATTTCCTTGTCTTGTGGTTGTGTGCTTAGGTACTACCACGGTAAGATAGGTATTATTAATTAAGCTTCACAAAGTTGTAATGAGCTAAGAAATTGAAAGTATATAGTTAGTTTGAAAGGACCCACAAGGTTTCAGAACGTGCAGTATAATATGGACAATATTATGGAGTAACTTTTGTTAAACAACAGTGCTGTTGATTTGTAATGTGGCAGAGTTTATTGGTCTACACATCAAAATCTTGGTTTAGTTTTGAGATCCTCCAATCAATATGCATGTAGTTACAACGGAGGAATAAATTGCGTCGTAATACTCCTTGTAGCTGCATCTCTGTTAAAGTTAGAGATACAACTAACTGGTTACGGGTACAGTGTAAATCGTTTCATTTCAACTGTGTAGTTTCATTTCATACACGAAAACGAAATGTTATAGCATTTGAATTCTGTTCAGAATAGTGTAGATTATAAATATTTCAATAAGTTTAGATTCTATACTAATTACTGGATTAAATGAATTTTAACAGGAGAAGAAATATTGTGTGAAATAATTTTGGATGGTGAAAGAAGTGACACTAGTTTGTGGTATCAGTTAAAGCTATTTTTCTTTTGGATTGGGTTTGGTTTTGGTAGCAACGCTTCTACTATGGCTGTCAGACTACAAATGTACTACCATATTGTATTTAATTTTAATTGTACCACGTATTATTTTAATTGTTTTGATTGTTTGTAGTAATTATAGTAAATTGTGGAGTAATTTTGAGCAAAATGTGAAAACTAATCACTGTATGGTCATTTAGGGACAGAAATAGAAGAATGCCTGCATCAAGTATGGAAGAAGCAGCTCTCCTTGGGTAAGAAAAATGTTTTGTACCCTTCATTTCATAGTTATTGCTATCTAAGTATGTGTCATACCTATAACTCTAGTTCATAAATCTATGCTTTCAAAATATTTATTGGATTAAATCTCGCCTATTCGTACGACACAATATCCTTACTGCTCACAAGCTGTTAAACACTATGCGAAATTTAAGTGCAAATCAATTCATGCTAAATAACATTTACCACCTGTGATGAAACCTACGAATTTTAGAAAAAGTGGGATTTTACAGACAAGTCAATAAATATTGTATACCTAAATAACTAGCTACAACTACTTGAATTTAGTTCCCATGCTAAAACCTCCAGCACACAACATACCGCAAACACATTTTACATTATTATTATAAGATCTTTATCACAACACGCTGTGAAATGGTTTTGTTATTGTGTTATTGTGCTCCTACAGCTTTTTCCTTCATTTTTTTTGAACCAACTTGTGCTAATGTGATTTCCGTTTTTGCTATTATATTTATTGTATTGAGCATTTAAAAAAACCAAGGCAGTGTTATGCAGTCTGCTGTATACGCAAAGTAAATAGGTATCTATAATTTTTTTTGCAAAACACACCTTTAATGCTAAATCTTTCCCTCTACGCTGTTCGTACATGAGAACACGATGTATCGACATCAATATTGATCGAAAAAGTTTTAATTTTTGCTTTAGCAAGATAGATTGTTTTGTACCGTTTGCTTTTGTCGGTTGTTTGTTCGTAATCACCCTGCATAGCTTAACGATTAGAAAGACTCCTCTTTGTTGGTCTACTTTTCAACATGTAAGCTAGTACGCATAACAATAGGTGTTAAATATGTTGAATATATTTGCATGAGCATTTGTGAATCATGTACTGATGTACTCATGAATAATTCCTTCCATTCATGAGGCGAGGTCACATTCGTATAATGTGATATTATGGTTAAGATAATTTAAAGTCATATTTACTTGGTTTTTATATTCTATTATTCATTACGTGTAGGTACAGTACGTAATACTTAAGACGAGGACTAAATAAATTCTTATATGCATAACATCTGAAGGGAAATTAAAGAGTTAAACAAAACCAAGTTAATGTCATTCGACATGACTCTGACTAAAGCAGTCACGATAATTGCACATGGAATTCAGGATATTGTTATTGTCAAAGTATTGCACTAACTTTTTTAGTGTAGGTATTTATTTTCTAGGTCGGTTAAAGGAAAATTGTTAAAAAAAGTACCCCTAATAAAACCTTAAATGTTGGTTTGTATTTTTAATTAAAAAATTGCTTTTAGTTCGAACTAGTTGTATTTTTAATTATTATTCATTCAAAAAATGACAATGGGAACATTCACTAAAAACTTCGAATTCAAAAGTGAACTGATTTCTAAATCTAAATATGAATATAAACAATAGCTTGTAGAGAATTGATATGAAAAGGTTATGAAATACCTTATGCCGCTTTGTTCACAATCATATTTTATTTACAAAAAGTAGTTGACGAAAGGAAAAATAGTCCTTGACATTTTGTATGAAGCTAAACTAAAGTGTTGTAATAGCAATATGTACATGCTATTAAATATTAGCACACACAGGCACAATCTCTTCCTTGCTTCGAATATCCATTGTATGCATAAGATCATTATCTAAAAAAGGACTATTTACATGAATGTGTTTGCATTTGCTGCAATTACTTGGTTTAATTGTGAAACAAACGATGGAGACTTATATATTATATATAGTTTGTGAGTGAGTATAGAATGAAATGAATTGAGTTTTGCGTATAGCTGCGATTTGGTGAATACTGAATTCCATTCTAGGATCCTCCTGAATACTTAAGGATTACTCTATGCTGAACTTTCCTATCGATTTTCGCGTTTCTCCAGACTTCCTCCAGACTCTTTCTCTACCCGAATTACGTACTAGCAGTAGTATATCCTTAACGTTAGTAGTATATACTTACAGGCACGGAATGGCTGTATTCTAGCACAAAATTCTTCGCGTGTGCTTTACTTTTATATGACAGAAGTTCTATCTACGCCAGGCAATAAGCATTATCCTACTGATACTACTACGTAGCTGCTGTGTACACAAGTTTTCTTTGCATCACATGCATTGTGTTTTCCTGCATTGCCAAAAATATTCCTTACCGGCCATTGCATTGTCTGGTTACATTTATTTTTCCTTGTCTTGTAATTTCATGCTTTATTCTGTCTTTATCCAATCTCTCCAGAAAATTGGGTTGGGTCCACCGTGCTTTATTCATTAGGTAAAGTAAAAGGTCGAGTCGAAGAAAGTTGTTTCTATTCTTGTAGCACTAAACGTGTTTCGTTGTTTATTTTAATACAGTGCACTCTCACTAACATCTAATCTACCTTAGGGCTAGGTTGATAAACTCTCCATTCTTATTTTGATTTTGATATTTTTTCAAAAAGAAAGTAGTCTCAAACTGTCATTATCTAAACCAATATTATTATTATGTAGGAAACAGACCGTGTTCACTATTTACAACAGCTATTTATAAGTATATAAAGACTAAACCACACTGTACGTAATGAACAGATAAACTCACTAGTTAGTGACTTCACTTACAAACACAACTAGACTTGATTTAATCCAATACAGTGAGTAGCAAGTATACATGCTTCATTTTATGGTCTGGCTGTAGTATTTTTCATATTTTAATGTCGCAATATTATCAACCACATAAAAATGCAATTTTGCAATGTAAACTAAAGTAAAGCAGTGAGGTATTCTTGCGTTTTGATGTCACAGAATATTAGTTACAAGTCCATGCGATCATATCAGTGTGGTTAACGAGAATTTTTTTATGTATTATTATTATCGTTGCTTTAATATCTGTTTGTCATTCTCATTCTAGTAATTTCAATTAATGGTGGGGTGGGTCTGTTAGGTTTTTAATTATAATTTGCCATAGCTGATAGCTACTGTCTGTTGGTTCGTCAGCAATAAAAGTTGTTATTAATAATAATATTTATGTATATTGCTTCTCCAGTCGACTGGTTGTGGTGCACAAGTCAATCCTTCCCCACTGCTGATTTCTGTTTTCACATCCACGTACGTGTATAACTGTCTGTCGTGTATTTGCCACTATTTTCACTGCTATTTTGAGATCAGCCGAGATTCGGTGACTCAAGTCACATCTCTCTGCCAATTGCTAAAAAGTTGGTGTGCCATTGTTGCTAAAGTGTCGTTGAAAGAACTTGTACTTGTACTGCAAGTGTCCAATAAACCAAAGAAACTTTATCCATCTTTAAATACGTAGTGCATAAATATATCTCTCTTCCTTGCAAAGTGCGTTTTTAAGCTGAATTGCTGTCATCATCATGTCTGCTATAACTCACTCCTACAGCACTGGTGCTTCTTCTTGGTGAATAGCTCTCTATATAACTTTTTGTTCTTTCTACACTTTAATCTTTTCTTTATAGTATGTATAAATATTATGCAATCAACTTCGTTTATGAAATTGCCGATGATATAAGAGGGATAGAAAGAAACATGTTAATGATGATACTTCTCAGTTCGCAGTTTATTTATCCCTTTTATATTGCAGTTGTTGTACTACACTTCTATGTTGTACCTCTGTACTGTACTTACAGGCTTTATACTTTATAGTAGTGTCATAATTTTTTATTCGTATGCACAAATAAATGTAATGATGGGGGTCGGGTTAACATTTATGTAACTAATATTAAGTATGTACATGTTTACTTATGTACATTAGCAAGGAGTTAGATTTCTTGTTATTCTCGTAGTAGATTCACTTTGACTTTTGACGACAAAAGGTCAAATTACACAAACACTCTTTTATAATGTTATGTCGTGTAGATGCTTTTATGCATCATTTTGTTTGTGAAGCCACTTTATTTACGTTCTTTCTTAAGTCAGTTAAATTCTCACTTGAACATTCTGTTTCCATTACTAACTATGTATTGAAGTAACTACATATTTTACTCGTTTTATACTGGATTTTTGTGCTATTTTCAATTTCGGGAGACATCCGTCATGAAAAGGGCGTCATTTCCTCAAGTTGTTTACAAGAAAGGGTAAAGAATTAAGATTTGTTTTTGTTAGAAACTGACAAAATGTTTAAACCTGTTCAATCTCAAGGTAAAACAAACGGGTATTTATTTTTATACCCAGGTAGTTGGGGTCGATGCATCAAAAGTTTAGTGTTGGGAGGAGATTGAACGGGTTTGGGTTTATAAAATTACGTGTGCAACAATATGAAGTTTTTTCCCGTATCTCGGGTAACAGATATATTGAACAATTTTTTATGCTTCTTTGTTCTTTCTCAATAACAACGGCAAAAGTCAAAGTGGTTTCAAAAGAGGAAAATTGGGGATTGCTTCTCTGGAGAAAAATATTCATTTCTTTTTAGAACGTTTGAGGAAAAAGGTATTTGATTGAAATTCAGTTCTAATCGTTTTCAAATTGCTACTCCAAAAGGTGTCATCCATCTGAAAGTATGGATGAAGTAGAGCTGAAGAATGTTCAGCTTTCTTTCCCGTCAACCCGCACGTTGGCCAGAGGGGAAGGTCTTGCCCTGGAAGAAAGAGTGGATACGAACTTTGGATCAGTTCTTGTTGGAATTCAAGGAGATCGGTCCAAACCTGCCATATTGACCTACCATGATTTGGGACTCAACTGTAAGCTGAATTTAATGTGTTTTGTACTATTCCAATACTCATAAAAAAGGGATTACAATCGTTTTATATTTTGTGTGTTCCCTGTAGACGTCTCAAACTTTCAAGCATTCTTCAATTTCGTGGATATGAGACTGCTATTGCAAAACTTTTGCATATATCACATGAGTGCTCCCGGACAGGAGGAAAATGCTCCTACTCTTCCTGAAACGTATAGATACTTTTTTATTTTACAAACTTCAATTATTACCTTGTAAATGAACTTTCTGCGCTGCAGTTTGTTCATGACATGACTAATATAATTTTTATGAACGCTAATAATAATTTGGTAATAAATAATTTGACAGTAATAAACTTTAATGGTTTGTCTGATAGTATGTCATGGACAAAATATCTGCAACATTAAACTAATGTATATAATTAATTTTTACGGTTCTTTCTCTGTGTCAGGTATGTATATCCAACCGTGGATGAACTAGGCGAACAGATTCTGGATGTGGTGGTTCACTTTGGCCTAAAGCGTGTCATCGCGTTTGGTGTTGGTGCTGGAGCTAACATTCTGTGCCGGTTCGGTCTAGCTCACCCAGAGAAAGTAAATGTCAACAATGAAAAGATTATGTCAAGCCTATATAATACCAAGACACTAATACTTAGCTCTCACTAATGTTTTTTGTCATTTGTGTAGGTGGATGCTCTGTGTGTACTAAACTGCGTCTCAACCCAAGCTGGATGGATTGAATGGGGGTATCAAAAGCTAAATACGAGGAACTTGCGATCTAAAGGAATGACGCAAGGCACTCTTGATTACCTAATGTGGCATCATTTCGGACGAGTAAGCACTACCTAATATTTTTTGTTGCTGTGATAATGCTGTACTGTTTGTCTGTCCAGTTATTGATTCTGTCTATATTTTTTCCCCTTTAGGTGACCGAAGAGCGCAATCACGACTTGGTTTATGTGTATCGTCAGTACTTTGAAAACAATGTCAACCCAACTAATTTAGGGATGTTCATTGACAGCTATGCACGACGGACTGATCTCAACATTGTTAGAGAATTGGATCCGATGAGGAAAAAGGATGTGAGGAGCTTGAAAATGCCAGTTTTGAATGTTACGGGAGCGCTGTCTCCTCATGTGGATGATACTGTTACTTTTAATGGACGTCTCGATCCAGTCAACTCTACTTGGATGAAGGTTTTTACACTCTTATAATGCTAAAAAGTTATTTCTATTTTTTATTACGTGTGTTAATTGTATTTGCTTGTAATACAACGAATTAACTTTTCAGATTCAAGACTGTGGATTGGTGATGGAGGAACAGCCTGCAAAATTAAGTGAAGCATTTAGGCTTTTCCTGCAAGGCCAAGGATACGGTAAGAGTCTTTTTTCATTTAAATTACTTGCAATTTGATTTGAGTTAATTGAAGGGAAGTGGGGAGGTTAAGAAGAAATGTCTTAGCTTGAAACTACTAGGTGTGTGTTGGTTCAAATCTTTCCTCAAAGGATTTCTTTGATTAAAACAGCTCATCTGTATTCTTTTCATTTCCATAAATTTAAATTATAATTTGCTCTGAAAACTAATTATTTGATCTCGTGTTTGGTGATTCGTTTGGTGAGAATTATGTTGACATTGTATTTTTACTTAATTCCGTCGTTCGTGAGTGTTAGATTCAACTCGTAACATGCTGGTAGTCATTGGTACTATTTAAAATAATATTCAAAATTGGTTAGTTTCACTTCATAGCAAGCGTAAGCAAAGATTCAAGTCCTATCTTGTACTTTTCTGATATGTATTTTGGTTGTTTATTTATTTATTTTCCGATTCTATTTGCTCTTCTGAAGCTCTAAAACTATTCCGGAAGAACTCGTTGCCCGAAGGTAAATGCTTCTAAAAAGTCAGCAGGATTGTGGATGGAATGCTCTGAGAACTAAAAAGGCCATTTTGCATTCATTATGTTGTGTAAGTGTTTGTTTTGCGTACAAATCTCCTCAAAACAACACGGCAAATTGAAAACATTATTGTGTGTGTAGATAGTTTGTTTACACACAGCGTTTTAAAAACCCGATTTTCAACAACTAAATGTTTTTTGTTTGACTGCTAGCAGCCATTTTGACTTGGCTGTGTTTGATTTATTTTAGCTTTGTACCTTCCCCGAACTTCCTCGTTA
>JAQFYB010004862.1:0-15223 GCA_034694085.1 Pogonognathellus longicornis
TTCCGTTAAAAAGTTATAGCGAAATGAGTGAAAAAAACGGTGAAATGAGGTCACGTGGTCACCCTGAACCTTAAGCCTTCCCTTTATCAGCACCGCCAGTATTTCTTGGACTTGAGAACGCACTTTTCTACGTAACAACTCTCTCTTTACTCTACTACGGTCTATCTGTATGGCACGGAATTAGGACGACTAAATGTAAGTCAAATGCCATGAAACCACACACACTATTTTTTACATTCTCATTTCCCTGTCTACACCCATTGATGGTTGCACAGTTTGTTGGAGTTTGGATATTTTATTTATTTATCACTTTCTTTCATTTATTTCTTTCACTCTAATATGAATTGTCTTAGCCGTTCGTATATTTTACTGTTAATGCCCTGACTTCTGACCGGTTTTGCTCTGACAGATTCGCATTGGAGCCGTGTAAGGTTCACCGTGTACACATGAAAACCGACAAATAAAACATATCCTCCAATTTGTCAACCCATTTAATTTTTAATCCTCTTTAAAATGTCTGAATCTGTCTAAAACTGATGTAAAGTAAAATTAGCGGAGAAGAATGTGCCAATAATAATGTTAACGGATGGTATCGCTTATAATAATATATTAGCAGGGCTAGATAATCCATTAAATACTCAAAACTTTCGTGGATATGTCCAAAATCCATCCCTGGGCTCCTATGGGCGAAAAAAGAAATCCTAATGTAGGGAAAGGTGTAAAATTCGAAATTTGAATGAGGGGTGACGACATTGGTGCAGCTGCAGCTAGGCGTCAGGGTCTGGGAGCGGCAACCCAAACAAAAAATTAAATTATTAATTAAGGACTGTTTGACGATTGCTTCGTTGTCATTTTAATATGAGAGACGAGCCTTCTAGCCCTGCTAATATCTCCTCATTAAGTAGTGTCAACTACTTTATACAAAGGGTATTCCATTCTGTCTGTCTGTCTGTCTGTCCGTCTGTTGTGCAGATTCTCTAACACTAGAAGTATGGTATCTAGTACTATAGTATATGGTAGTATAGTATCTAGTAGGATAGTATAGTATCTAGTAGCAGTGGCGTAGCCAGGAGGGGTCAACTAATTTACACCAAATTAAACTAATTTAAACCAATAATCAATATTTTGACGAAAAATTTCGAAATTGGACCATATTAAACTATTTTGGCCAAAATTCTTGAAAATGGCAATAATAGTCACAATACCCTTTGCCCCTCCTCTCAATGTACTTGAATACGGCAATGAGCAATGGTCTGGCTTAAGCGCTCCTTATGCGGTGGACGCATAAGAGCGGAGCGCATAGGGAGCGGGACGCATAACGGACGGGACGCATAAGGGACGGGACGCATAAGGAGCGGGACGCATAAGGAGCGCTTAGTGGACGCTTAAGCAGCTCTAACTTATACTACTCTCATTGTGTAATGTGTATTTTACCAAATATTAGGCTAATGTTGATTTACTATTAGACATTCAATTAACTCATATACACACCATTTATTTATTCCTTCATATGTACGTTGTCTGTACATATGAAGGCGAGTAATATGAAAATGTTATGTTCAACGACCTCATCAGATGGCAGATTAAAATCCAGATCATATAACATATTTATAAGTTTTCGTTTCTTTACTAAACTTAAAACAAAAACACATTTCATTAGAACTAATGTACCAACTCCGCACGACATTCGTCTAAACAAAATAATTGGAGCAAACCTTTTTCTTGTAACACTAATTGTTTTCAAATAATTTAGCATGTTGTTGTACAGGTTTAAATGTTTTTGTTTTTAAGGAATCAAAATATATTTACCTAAGTAAACACAGGAGCGCCCGACAAGCCCGACCTATTTGAGAAAGTAATCGAAAACAAAAACTAATGTTGTTTTGTGGTACTCTTAAATATAATTAGTAGCATTGCACTTAAAGTCACGTTAGTAAGAGTGCCAAAAAACTAAAACACCAGTTGTGGATTACTGCATTAAAATAATTAGAAATGTCCACCAAAGCATTGCTAGCTGCAGTAGAGCAGAGCTGTTGGGTTACCGATTTTCTTAAACTTTTGCCTTTCGGATGGAATACTAAAACGAAAACAATGACTTTCGGCTATTCAAAATTAAAAATTGCCAATTGTGTATTTCAGATGATGTTTTTGTCTTTTGTTGCCATATATTTATTTGGACGACTTCTTTTAAATTTATTTCACCCAGAAACAACAATGAACGTAACAAGAATAATCTTTCACATATACTTTTATTTGTTAGTCTGTTTAATTTTATTTTGTAATATATTTCTCATTTTACGATGGAAGACCGGAGCACATTTCTTAAATTGCCTTATTCAAACAGACCGGCTCTGGAAAAGTAAGCAATTGGTTGATATTTTAGAAAATAAAATAAATAATATAACATATAATATTATTATATTCATCTCTAAAAATTAAAACGCGAACAAAATGATAATTATTTACATTTTCAAATAGGGGCATTGTGAAACAAATGGTTTATTCCGCGTTTTCAGCTAAAATTTTAGCTTTTAGACTATACCTTTTTTAGCAATGCAAAAGATATTAGTATATGAAAATGAAACTGTTTAAAAATTGGTAAAAAATTTAGTTTATTTTTTAATTTGTTATATATAAGTCTAGTTTGGTGTATATTATATATTATGGACATTTTAAAGACTCTTGTTATAATAAGGTTAAGCGGCAAATTAATAATACTGCTTTTTTAAACTTTTCTAGAAATTTTCCCAAAATGGGAGGAAGAAAAAATGGATTATATTGGACTGTTTCTTTCATTGATGGTAATATCGACCCCTTTAATATCACTACTGGGGTCGGTATTTTCTTTGTTTTATGCTGACAGCCCTGTTCCTATTCTTTTTGCCATGTTTCCAGACTGGATTTCAACAAATGTATTTTTTAATTTACTGGCTTTTATTTGCATTTATTGGAATGTTATTTTTGGCATTTATGTTATTATGATGGTGAGTATCTTTGGTTTATTGTACGTACGAATTATGAAATTCTGGATGTTTTTTATTTCGGATTTACTGCCTTCCTCTCTGTATGGAAAAAGTGAAATTGGAAGTACATCTTCTTATTTGCAATTATTAAACCCTGAGCTTTTAGAGAATATTGTACCCCTAGCAAGAAAAATGCATTGTATGCTAAGGTTACTATGTAGCACATTTGCACGACTCACTTTTGAAATTCAACCATTGGCGTTAGGAATTATTGTCATTATTCACATAATGAGTGCTTTCGTCATGATTAGACTCTATTCAATTATTGGAATGCCTCACTATTTATTATTCCCTGCTGTGAATGTTTTCTTTTTTGTTATGGAAATTGTTCTATTTTGTGCTGCTGCGGAAATATTCGAACTCTCTCAACGTTTTTCCCAACAATGGTTGTTACACGGAGATATCTACATGAGAAAATGGGTGAGTGGAGCAAAAGATGTGAAAATTGCCGTTGGACCTTTCTTTACAATTTCAAGAGGCACCATTCTTATATTTATGTCACTCATCATTGGTCATACAATTAATTTAGTGTTAGGAATTTCCGTGTGAAATCAACACATCCGAATTCTATTCAGAAAGGTAATATGAATGTTTTATCCTTATATATTACATTTTCCACTAATTCTTTACATCGCATGTATACTATACACGGTTTATACATTTTTAAATAAGGACGTACCTAGTACCTACTATACACATATAATGTGTTCTAGTTTTGTTTTGTTATTTGATTATGTATCTACGATAAATTAAATTAGTTTTAAAATTGAAACTAAAGAATATATGGTGTGATAATTACCATTTACATTGCTATATGTCTACTTCTGCTATTTCATATATTATACACATTAAAATGTTTAAACTGGAACATGACACTTACACAATGTTGTAAAAAATACTATATAAAGAAACTGTGGAAAATGTATTAGTATATTATTTTATATTCGATATACGTAAATGTAAGAATTGTATTGTAATGTATTCGACTTAGACAATAGTTTCGATTACAATATATAGATTGTTGTTTCATTAAGATAAAACCAACAATACTAATTTAATGATTGTTTATATAGGTATACTGTTACAAATCTTTACAGTGTAACTCAAATCCTATATTTATAAACGATGAAATGTGGCCTATTTGTTTTGGCAAATCATTACATTAAGAATCCAGATAGTTACCATAGTTACTTTATAATCTATAATGAAAACACTATTATCCAATTTAAACAAACCAAACAGGAAGGTGATATAATCTAAATATTTATATATATATATATAAGTTTTTTTAAAGCGTCAATAAATTGTTTTGTTATTACATCCACATTGTTCCCTATATTCCCTAATGATGCCTTGTATGTCTATAGTGATATTAAAAACATTAAATAAAATATAATAAATCACATCTTTGAATTGCTTAAAATTACAAAATACATTTCTTTTGAACATATATTGTATGTGTGAACTATAAAATATCTAAGCTGGGTATATTTTAGGTAATGTTGATTTTTAATCGCTTAAGTTAAACAATTAATTTCAATTTATTTTCAAAAAATAGCAAATTTTGCGTAAGTACCTAGTTTTATTTTATATAATAAAATTAAAAAAACATAATGGTTACTTTTAACCTTTTAATCTGAAAATACACTAGATATAAGTAAACTATACAATCGAAGCAACAGAAATAAGGTCCGTAAATTCTAATTTAGAATTCATTTATATAATACGTTTAGAATAATTTATTATCCTTTTCTGTGTATATAACAGGTGCTAAAATACATTAAAATTATACTATAATATGTAACTACAAAATTTAAGGTCATTATTTGATTTTATCTACGTGCAAAATACTAATACAATGTTTTCTCAACCTCCTAATTTTATATTGAATTTCCATTGATTACACATTTTTACGAAATAATTGATTGTATATTCAAACTAAACTTTTACTTAAAATATTAGTAATATAGCAGGTCAAGCCTATATTTACCTTTAATTGTGTGTACATGCCAGGTATTGTTCTATTATATTATATTACAATTGATGGTCTACATTTAACACCTAATAGACACATTTTCCAAGAATGTAAAGTTTTAACATGATATTGCAATTTGCGTTGTGAATTATTTCACCATACAGTTCATAATTGTAAGCAGGAGTGTATTTTAGTACCTATAAAGGACCATGTTCTACATTATAGTATGAAAGTATAATATGTTCTTGCTTTTAAATGCGCAAAGCACTCAAAAGTAAAACTTTCATAAGAGTTTGGGAATTGGTTGTTCTGTCGTAGTAAAGAAGTTCTCCATGCCAGTAGTACATTATCGTATTATTTAGTCAGATATTTTATTTCTAACTTTATTAGTAACCAAAAATTTACAAATATTGATTAAACTTAAAGAAGGAATACAATAATTCATTGGTATGTCATCTCAGTCACTTTTATCTGCCATGGTTCAAAGTTGTCAGATACTCCATTTTCTCAAATTAATGCCTGTTAAATGTAGCCCGAAAATTTGTATTTTTCAATGTGACTACACAAAGTTAAAAATAGTAAATTGCGTGATATCGACTCTAATGCTGTCTCTCATGAGTATTTATCTATTTGGAAGACTCATACTGAACTTATTTCAGCCTGAAGCATTAATGAGCACGGCGCGAGTTATAATGCACATATACGCGTTCCTTACAGTAACTACGATATCGATGTGTATTATCTTCACTTTACTCACTCTGGAGGCCAGTTTACCATTATTAAATTGCCTTATTCAAATGGACATACAATGGACACGTAAGAACAAAATATTTAATTAATAATGCGTCATTGAGGTATGAATGTAAATTGCAAATTTATTTTAAATCCTCTGCTAATCCAAGCATTTCAAATGTCGTATGTAAATTTATGTGCAGAATTATTCCCGAAATGGCGTCAGAAGAAAAAGGATGTTTTGGGAGTGTATTTATCTTTCATGGTTGGAATGGTTCCTCTAATGGGACTCGTAATGACTGCTTTTGTTCTGCTGTATTCTGACAGTCCTCTGCGTATTCTAATTTATTCACTTCCCCATTGGCTCACGTCCAATCCATATTTCAGCGTGTTGACATCCATTTCCGTTTTCTGGATGGCCATTTTTGGAGCATATGTTATAATAACGTTTATGATTATTACTTTGTTTTATGTTAAAATCATGAATTTCTGGATGTCATTTGTAGCAGACTTCATTCCATCCATTTTATTCTCAAAACCTTTAGTAGAATTGAAATGTTCATATTTTTCTTCCAATCCCGTGCTCTTTGCCAACGTTATACCATTAACCAGAAAATGGATTTCAATACTTAGAATAATTTCTCAGGTACAAAGGAAACTGATGCATGAATTCGTACCTTTACTATTTGGTAGCATTACTATTTTTACTATTCTCAATACATTTTTCGTGATTCAAGGGTACTCGCTTGTAGGCTGGCCATATTACATTGTATTTCCTGTCACAAATATTTTATTTATGACTGCGGAAATCGCTGCTTTTTATAATGCTTCACAAATCTTTGATTCGTCTCAACGGTTTTTAGAGCAATGGGAATATCATGGAGATATTTACATGAGAAAATGGATTCGTGGGGTGAGACATGTACGAGTAGAAGTGGGACCCTTCTTCTTCATAAAAAGAAGTACATTTTTAACATTCATGCCATTGGTAGTGGGACATTCTATAAATTTAATTTTAGCCTTTTCATTGTAATCATTGAATTTTTGACTATTTTCTAAATAATAAAATGTTTTCACACATTCATAATTAAGTATAAAACACCCAAGATATTTATACTAATCAAAACTCAAAAATTTTCATACAATTTTTATCAACTACCTAACTCCCTAACATCTCGCTTATACATAAGTATTATTACAAACAAGTTAATGGTAGAAATAACAATTTTACTGTTTATAAAAATATAACCGGTATATATTTCACATATTTAGATATATATTTTTATGTTTACTCTATTTATCGTATTTTACTACTTGATAAACTACCTGATATGAGATTTCTTATTGTTAAAAATTAATATATTACTATCTTCTGTGTAATGAATATATTTAAACTACATAAATGTAGCTTAATAAATCTACAGTGAGTATAGTGAATACTTTGAATACTATAAATTCCAACCAGGTGTGCGGACAAGATAAGAGTATGATTTGTGGGTGCACATCAGGGCTGTTTACAAAAATGGATTACAGATACTGGGAGGACAAAATTCCAATATGAATACATTTTAATGTGCTACAATGAAGCCAATTAGATCAAAACCAATTTAGAATGCATCAAATTCAGACGTAGCATGAAATTTTTGGCTGAATTTTGAAATTTTTTTGGCAAAATTACTTAATATCAATATTAAGTAATTTTGCCAAAAAATTTGTATGCATACTAGGGGTGCATATGCACCCGGTGCGTGTTGACATGTATTTCTCTTTTCTCGATGACCATTTTTGGAGCTTTTGTTAGGTATATTAACATTTATGACTAGGTATATAATATTGGTTTGCTTTATGTCATATGTTAGAATCATGAATTTCTGGATGTTATTTTTAGCAGATCTATTTTTTCTCAAAACGTTTAGTAGAATTGAAATGTTCATATTTTTCCTCCAATCCGGCGCTCTTTACGAACGTCTTACCACTAACCAGAAAATGCATAACAATACTTTTTGGTAAACATTGTAAAATGCACAGTTTATAGCGTAATAAAGCAATGTATTGCGTTATGTTCTAGTAATCAATGAATGAATGCAAATTCTCTTTCTTTTGAAAAGTACCTAAGAACGGAGGTTTATTTCAACTTCAGCGGTGTTACAATCATGAAATTTCTTTATATTTTGAGACTTAATGTTCTTACAATTAGTTAGGACTCGATTTTTTCATTTGTTTTTACAATTAGTTATGACTCAATTTTTCCATCTGCTCTTGTAATTGGTTAGGACTCAATTTTTCCATTTGTTGGACGAGTTGTACGGCACTGGCAGCTGAAGCAATCATTTCGGATTAGGTCCGGTCTTTACCAAAGGGCTCTTCCTTAGGTTCAACGATGCCAACATTATCAGGTAAAGACTTCTTTGGCCCAATTTTGCCATTAGGATCCCATGGCAGCATGATCTTTACCTTGATTTCCAATACGCCTTGTCTGAAAGTATCAAATAATCATATTATACAAAATAATACAACAATTCGCTTAAACTGCTGTTTATAAAATTAGGGTTATAATTTGAATGTTAACTAAATATTGTTCAAATGGTGAAACCTATTGTGCAATTGTGCTCTCCTTAAATAGTAATATTCTTTATGCAGTAAGTTATACTTATAATATAACATTTGGCAATTTACTCAATCATTAGGATGGATTTAAGGTTCGGTTATTAATGAGAAAACTAATGTAATAAATTAATATCCTCTTACAATATGTTAAATATTAGGTTTATTCGGATTTTTATTTTTGATTGTCCATGTTTCCCTATAATCGGTTTTAATTCTGGAACGCCTGTTCAATGTTCTCAGCATTGACTGCGTCATTTCTGTGCGACAGTTTGCTGCCACCTAACAAATACTTAAATAATCTCGATTTTACTAAATTCAAGAGACAGAAATTGATACATTAAAACATTGGGTAGTCCACACATTTATAGTTCATTTACATCACTTGTCGTTTTTAACTCAGTCCTTTGACTTTGTTTGAGCACCTGGTCCCGGGCCACTATTTTCAGCAATGAGTTTGTCATTTAACTCATGAATACCTTTGGGATTACATTTCAAGTAAATAAATTGCTTTTAACTAAAGCTGAGAAAATGTATGCTTGAATAGAAAACTCTTATTCACCTTGGAAGCTCACGTTTACAATAAGGTTTTATAAGGTATAAAATTATTGTCAATATTATATTATAATATTATATTATACTAGGAAACTGTTATTAGCTCATAGACATATAAGCAGAAAAGCATGAAAACTAAATAATCATAGCAAATTAAAGAAAACCTTTTCTTTGTACATTTAATTACATTTTATTGCTAAATCGTATGATTTGTGTTGTTGTTAAGATGTTAAGCAACTAAAATAAAGCAATAAAGACTACGTACGACTTTACAATTCCAATTCTTCCATTACAACTGTTGTGCCTATTCAAGTTTGGACATTCTTATTTGAACTTGTGTTACTCTTACTGTATAATATTTTTTTGAAAGAGAATATTACAATCTCATCACTCCTCAATGGAGAAATGGGAGCATTAATATATATCTTAGATGAAATACAATCATGGCAAGTAAGACATTGTTAATTGCATTAGAAAGTAGCTGTAGGGTTGTCGATTTTTTGAAATTGTTGCCCTTCTCATGGGATGCTAGGTCAAAGAAAATGGCTGGAGGGTTCTCCAAATTAAAAATTTTGAATTGGGTATATCAAACACTGACATACTCATTGTGGTGTATATATCTATGTGCACGACTCTTACTAAATGTATTTCGCCCAGAATCTACTATGAACGTCACAAGAATCATTTTCCATATATATTTCTTCCTTCTGGCATGCATTATCGCAATTTCAAATATATTTGTCAAAATTCGTTGGAAAGGTGCAGTAGCTTTGACAAATTGTCTTCTTCAAACGGATTTTCAGTGGAAGAGTAAGTATTTGCAACAAAGTTTAATATTGTAATGCATATAATTTATAAATTCTATTTTTAATCATAATTTAATTTTTATGTAAAGCTATAGGTATTACTTTAATATGACAGACGCTTTACATCTGCTTATTAAAGACAAATATCAATGAAATTAAGTGATGTTGCGCATCAAATTAAAGCTGAAGTTTTATTGCAATATATTACAATTGTATTCTATTTGTAGCTATTTACGGCCTTAATAAAGTGTAGGAAATAGCATCATTATTTGCCAGTCGTAGAAGTGGCTATTATGTACATAGCTCACAGCTTCTTTTTGCAATAGACCTAGCAGTTATTTCCTTCTAACAAAGAAAGATACAGTTTCTGTAAATGTTCTCCTTAAACCCTTCACTTAATTTCCAGTTACTTACATCACCGGAAATATTTGATTCGACAATGAAGATTGTTTTGTTTTATTTACTGTCCCTTATTAGGGTCGTAAATAGCTACTCGGCATACAAATGGAATTTTTCCAAGAAAACGTTTTATAGCTAAACATTTACGAATAAAAAGAAATTATTTTAAAATTATTATATTAAAATTGTTACTTGAAACTCCCACAGAAATGTTCCCAAAATGGAATGAAGAAAAATCAGATAATATTGGATTGCTCCTTTCACTAATGTTAATTGCAGCTCCTTGCATTGCGTTAATAGCGACAGTATTTGGATTATTTTACACTGACAGTCCCGTTGTTATTTTTATTTTGTTACTTCCAAATTGGATTTCATCAAATTTATGGTTTTATTTGCTTGCCTCGGTTTGTATTTACTGGGCTGTGCTTTTTGGAATATACATAATGGTAGTAGTGTTCATTTTTGGACTAATGTACGTAAGAATAATGAATTTCTGGATGTACTTTGTATCAGAATTCCTTCCTTTAGTATTGTATACAGAAAACAAAATTAAGACCAAACATTTCTATATCAAATTGTTAAGTTCTGAATTGTATATTGAGACGTATAAGAATATTATACCAACTACGCGTAAAATACATTCAATGCTAAGAATAATTTTTATGGCATTTAATGTATTTACATTGGAAATTCAACCGTTAATGTTGGGAATCCTAATGATAATTCACATTATAAGTGCATTCGTCATGATTAGACTGTACTCAGTAATAGGTATGCCGCACTATTTGTTATTTCCTGCGATTAACCATTTCCTATTGACGATGGAAATTGTTGTGTTTGGTGTTGCTGCAGAAGTATACACACTGTCTCAAAGCTTTACAAGACAATGGGCATTGCATGGAGACATCTTCATGAGAAAATGGATTAGAGGAGCACGACCTATTCAACTTGTCGTTGGACCCTACTTTGGAATTTCAAGAGGCACCATTCTAACATTTATGTCATTGATCATTGGTCACACCATCAACTTAGTGTTGGGAATTTCCTTGTAATCAAAATGTAGTAGAAATAAATATATAAACAATTAAACATATATTACATTAGAACAATGGGGGTTCTTATGCAAGTGTTTTTTAAGCCTTATCATTATAGTTTTACAAGTCAAATCATTGAAATACAAACACAATTATTCGAGTACCCAATATGCGATATTATATTCACAAGAACTCGAACACTGAAGAAGGTAAATACAAAACAAAAACTAAGTCTCTCCATGTTACGTGTATTTCCCTTTAAAAGCATTTATTTTACTTATTTAACTCCAAAAGAATTAAAAATCCGATTATGTTGCATTAATTGTGCCAAATTTACTAATGCTGTATATTAAGTGTAAAAATGCATGCGTTCGTTTTGTAAAAATAATCTAGTTTATGATTGTTTATAGTATAATATTTATTGAAATATTCTTATAATTCACATCGACATCATCACAGCATTCGTCATAGTCATGATTAAAGCGCATTCACTGATAGGCATGACATCATATTAAGTACATTATATTTCCTTTTCTTAATATTTTTTTTTAATTATTATGGAAATTGAATTATTTCATGGGGCAACTGACGTATTTTCTTTGTCTCAAAATTTTCCCAAGAATGGCCATTGCATAAAGATATTTATATGAAACATGGGTGAGAGGAATGAAATGTATCAAGCTAGCAATAGGACCATGTTTCTTACTTTCAGAAGGCGCTATGCTAGCCGTCATGTCCCTCACAATTAATCACGTTAATTAATACGTAATCACGTTTTGGAAATTTCTTTGTAATTATTGCGTCATGAAAGTGTAGATTTCAGTCTTTTTTCTTCTCACTTTTAATTAGATAAAAATGGGTGAATGTGCCGAAGATGCATTTTTCAATACAACACCAAGTAATATAACTAAAAAATGAATTTGCTGCTTTATAAAATATTAATCTTCTTGTCAATTAATTAAATTAGTTGTGTTTAAAGTAGAATTAAATTTAATAGAAATATAGCCTTTGGTTTTACTTTAATTTAATAATTTATATGCATTTTAATTATTTTCCTGTTTCGTTGTTTAAGTATAGATACCAAGACATTTGTGGGTAGTTGTTTGATTTAGTTGAAATTACATACCTGGGTATTTTTTTGTTTGTATCTATGCTTGAGAAAGGAATGCCATAAACAGTCATGGTATAATTAAAATAATATGTAGATTAATATTGTTATTTGCTGGTGTACATATACACTTGAATCTCATTTTCTTTTGGAACGCCTATTAATTATTTTCAGTATTGACTGCTTCATTTGATTCGGACAGTTTGGAGTCACATTACAACATTGTAATAAATAGCTTTTCACTACGGCTGAAAAAATTAATATCCTATAGTGTATTAGTACTGAGCTTTGGATTGGATTGTATTGGATTCAAATGTTTACAATTAAGTTTGGTAGTAAATAAATGTATATTCTATAATATATTCATAGCAAGAGGTATTGACTCTTGATGTATATAGACGTAAGGTTGAAGGTATAAGCTAAATGTATAAGTGGAACCTAAATAAGTAATGAAAGTAAAGAAATCCTTCTGTTGTTATTTTATTTAATTTTTTGTCAACTTCTATATAAATTTTATTGTTGTTAAGCTTATGGAATAGCTAAATACATTTAATGCTTTTGTTAAACCTTCATTTCAACAATTATATTCGCGCGTCTGGTAGGTATGCCTTTGACCTTCGATTACAGAAATTCACGATAATAATATATTACTTCGACAACATTATTGTAAGCAGTAAAATCTCAATAGAGAAATAAGAGTATTAATATCTTGAAAACAATAGTTTTTCTAATAAGGCAAACGTGGAAAGTAAGACATAGCTACATACTTCCTCCCTCTTGAAGAAAGTAGCAGTACGCAAAGCGAGTCTGCTCTAATGCTACCACATAAGAGTGGAAATGCCATTTGAGATTAACAATTATTATCTGAATATCAAGAAAATTTCACTCCAATTAGTAACAAATGAAGCATTTTTGGTAGTAACCTATGGAAAAAAGTAGCTTCAAATATCGATTTGCATACATGCTCCGTCAGTCAAAACGTCAATTTCAAATCACTCACTCAAAATATGCAGTTATTTCTGACATCTCATTCCATACGTTTGTCAAATTCTTTTCCGCTTGTCGTACCACAGATCAGGATGGTGTTATCACTTGCTAAGGTGTTATGAAACACGGAAAAGAGATTGTCATGGCTTTGATTGATTATGTCTGTACTTGATATCATTTTCCACCAAAACAAACTATTCGAGCCTGTAATAGCCATTCATATTATTTGAATGTCTTCAGTTTCAATTTCAATACCCACACGCTATAGACTTACTAACAGTTTCAGTAAGTCTATATAGTATAAACAAGCTTTAGGTTAATTTAGGCGCCCACACAATATTTACAAAATAGAACATATAGGTTGCTTAATCAAAAAAGTTAAGTACATAATATAGGTACAGGTACCTAATTAAAGTTTACATGTAATGCTACGTATGGCTTTACTATAGTATTTTATATAGAATTTGATAATCAAAATAATTAATTTGAAAGAATTTAACAACGATAACAAACAAACTTCACTTGAGACGTATATATTTTGGTGAAATTGAGAATAGTGAGCACGCCTCAGAATTCTCTGAACCGTCTTTAGCAGCTTTAAAAATCTCAATCTCGAATTTGATTGAAGTGTCTTAGTAAAATCAGTATAATTACAAGCTGCTTTACATTTGATACTGCCTAGGCTCAGATCTGATAAAAGTGTTCATTTACTTATTCTTCTGATAATAAAACATATTTTTATACTGTACTATCGGAACATTACAGTTGAGTTATTGAATTTTGATAACATCTTTACAGGGCAATTACTTATAAATGAAATAAGGTATAATACTTTGTTTGGGTTTCTGGAGAAACGACCAAATCCGTTTTCCCACGTAATGTGTGATATAGAATAATAATAAATGTAATAAAAAACAACTTCTACCGCTTTAATACATCCGTGCTTTGACCTCCATAAGGGGTATAAGAGACAATGACAGGGAAATGTGGTTTACTTTCATCTAAGGAGTGAAATGGTGAGGTATAGCTGGACAGGTCAGAACGTAGACGTCATAGACTTCAATGACCTTATGACCACACAAGTACACACTTTTACTCCTTAGGCAATAGTAAACAACATTTCCCTCCGTCCCTTACAAAATTACAATTTTCACTTACAATCCCTCCCGCTGGGGGTAAAATCGTGGATGTTCCTTTTCTCGTCGGTTTTCGTGAAACATTGACCTATTCCAGCAGCCAAAACAAATTATTTAGATCTGACACTATTCATCCGAGTTTCTTTAATAATACTCTACAGCTTCTCAAAAATTCAGAAGAATCGACAGAATTCAAATCTGTCATAAATCGTACGACCTCATTTGAGAAAAAACTTATTTCAGTATACAACTTTTGACATGGAAAGTTATGTTTATAATTAAGTTTCACTATAAGTACAATTTATAGTCTGTGTATTTAATTCGTATATACGTTTTATTACTGTCTGGCGTAAATAGTAAACAGTGAGTCCCAAATAAACATTTTAAACGAAATTTAAGGACTTGTATACCGGTTCATAGAAATACTGCGATGACCATGTTTGTTTCATGAACTCTGTGGTATTAGTCAACACCGCGCACAACGAAATCTAGTTCTTGCGTGTCGATGTTGTTTGTACATCGCAGTCTGTTTATCATTATGCATGGGCAAGGTTGTGTGTGAATAAACCGCGCCATAGATTTTCACTCGATGACTCTACATTTCCCCATGCAATTTAGGAGGGGATTTTTATGGAGATGATATCTCCAGTTTCAAAAAGTTTAAAAAATTGTGGTAGGACTCATAAAAAAGAGAAGAAAATGTTGGTCAGGGTGTGAATCCGATATAAGCAATTATTGTACTTCTTTACACTCTAACAAATAAAAATGTGATATTTCAATGTATTTCAGCCTAAAATTGAAATTGCAATTACTATATTAAAATTTTTGAAAACGTCTAATGTCTAATTCACACCCTGAAGCTTT
>JAQFYB010004863.1:0-15223 GCA_034694085.1 Pogonognathellus longicornis
ACCCCCCAGAATGCGTTTAATATATAAAAAATAGCTTATTTTACCATAAAAGTTGAAAAAATTAGAAAAAAGTTCGCACTACGCTCGAATTTGATACGTTTTTAGTTGGATTGGAAATAATTCAAAGCGCTGTATGCACTCAATTGTTCCTCATATTATAATTTTGCTTTATCATTAACTACTTTCTGTAAAAAACCCTGCTGTGCACCCCCAGCTTACGATCCTGGGTACGTGCCTGACAATAATGAAATTTCTCAAACAAAATGAACAAACGTTCGAATTAAAAAAGTTTTCTATTTCCACAGGAATGTGATTTATATTCTTAGAATTAATTGTATTATTTTTACCTGATTTCCTTGTAGAAGTATATATAATTTAGCACTATGGCTGCTCCTACTGATGCCTGAAAACAAGTGTGAGCTAACAATGATGTAGTTATCCACCATAGCCAAACTGCAGAAACGGTTACTAACGAACAGTGCTGCCAATTTGAACTGACATCAAAAAGTGATGTGGGCCATATAGGCAGCTCAGGAAATTTCAAATAAAGAGCCAATATTACAAGTCCACTCAAAGGTATGGTGAAGTATGACATGCCCCATAAAATGTCGATTAGTTGAACATTAACGTTTCTCAAAACATATTGTCCTGTAAATGTCAATTCTCTTATTAAATATATAACCAATAATTTGAAATTTAATTTTCCTTTATTTGAATAAATATATATGTATATTTTTTTCGTTAATCAAAAAATTTAAACTTGGGTTTTTGTAATAATAATAATCGTCAAGTAGCATGTGTTTTTGCACATATTGTAGTAAAGATTTTGCCTTTATGTTAGAATGACTGATGAATATTATAATAGGTAACTTACTTTTTAACTGTAATGCGAGACAATACGAACAATTGACTAGGTCAACATACAGATGCATTTTTGCGCACATTAAATTGGACACTGAAACGGTAATCGCCAGAGCAAAAACAAAAAATAAACAAAAAGTAGACCCGTCTTGATTTTTTCGATAATGTTCATAGGCAGTGCGGCCTATGAGATAACTCCAGTACAGATTCCAAGAAATGAGGTAAAAATACCATTTTGCCATTTGCAGTTTCGATTCGGAAATAATAATTATTTTCGAAGGACAGGCACTGACATAGGAAAAAGGTGCAGATCCCAACACAGCATTCAACTTGACAATTGATTTCAACAAAAACTTGGTAGCCGATCTTACCATTTTCTGTTTCGAATGCAAGCAATAACGATCGACTATAACTCTAGTGCATTTGCTAGTTACTGTTCAAAATAAACTCCTTCATGAAATATCCCAACCGAAACAAAATTTTGATTAGTATTCTAAAGCAAATTATAGGCTTATACGTAGCAAAAGTGGTGTATAGTTTTATGAGGAGCAATCGTTTCATAATTAAATTTTATCTCTCAAGGAATATATTTCATGATGTTCAATATATTATTATCAGACTACATAAGGAAATTATTATATATAGTGTGTCCGACCAACAATACGCTGGCGGCGCCATATATTTTCGGTGTCTGCAGTTTAGATTATATTGTAAATTGGTAATGCCTTAGGTGAAATTGTTTTATTCTGATGATAATTTTTTATACTTCTGCAGAAATGTGTTTCCTTCCGTCATTTAAAGCCATTCATGAAATTATTATAATATACACATTATTACACCATAATTGACAAAATAAATGTACCTTTAATTTTTTAATGAATTAAGTAGGTACCTAATTAAATGCCAAAAATCCAAAATACATGA
Source organism: Pogonognathellus longicornis (assembly GCA_034694085.1). NCBI lineage: Eukaryota > Metazoa > Arthropoda > Collembola > Entomobryomorpha > Tomoceridae > Pogonognathellus > Pogonognathellus longicornis. The sequence continues at coordinate 1,786 of JAQFYB010004863.1, forward strand.
ATCCAATCTGGAAACCCATACAGTCTATACAGTTTATCAACAGTATTTTTAAAATTTGTCTTGCATTATTCAAAATCATGACTATTGTGCTATCGATTTTTAAGAATAAATACATACTTTCTGCATTGAATTTTGGAAAATCATCACTTATCATTTGACGTAGAAGCAATATATAATTTTGTTTAGCAATAGTACTATATAATTTACTGGAATTGAATATTGTTTCATTGCAATGCACGAATGATAAATTGTTAAGTGGGTATTATCGCGGTTTAGTTTTAAAATAGTTTTTCAACCAAGCCAATATTTTTGTGTATTCAAAACTATTAAACAAATTAGGGCTCTGTAAAAGGAGGTTTCCTATTTTTTACGCCAGCTAAGGAACAAGCATTCCTAATGCAATTTCTAACTATAATGTAAAGTAAGCAATGAACTTTAAATGAAGTACAACAGAAAAATGACAACGAAACAATTTTTTGTTGGTTACCCAGGTCGTATGCAGAAATCGACTTTTGGGGAGGGAAATGTACCTAGTACTATATATGTGTAATCAAATTTATACCTAAATGTGCGAATATCCCCGAAAAAATTCATCCAACTATTTTTATTACTGGATCTGTCCCTGATTTGCTTTTTACGGCAATATTAACTATTTTTAGGATTCCTTACCAGTTATGGTCATTCGACCCAACACTTTGTAGTATAAATCATTGCAGCCCAGGTACTGTCTATGCAATTATGAAATATTTTTGTATTTTGTATAATGTGTGCTTGAAGTTAACGTAAAGCTAATAATTTTATTTCCATTTCGTAGTATACATTCTGGTTAAAACTATTTGAAACTACTTAATAGAAATACGTAGTAGAAAATCTAATACTAGCATTCAAGTAGCTAGTTTCTTTATTTTTTTTCAAAGCTTTTGATTATACAATTGAAGTTGAAACAACACCTTATTTTGCACCACAATCGTATGACATAGTTCACGCTATTAAATTTCCTTGCGAGTATGAAATATTATTTCACAATGTGTAACAGTACCAGTACCAGTACCTACTTGAACATAGTATAACTTTTAGTGATTGGTAATGATGGAAGAAGTCGTTAAAATATTTGTTGATCCTTTCTTTTAGCAAATTTAATATTTATATTGCATCGTAATTACTGAAAGGATTTTGGAACATGCTTCGCTTTTTCTTGCTTCTGTAAGACTAATATTTTTGCTTTTGTTTGTTGCTAATCCACCTGTCGATTTCGGGCAACGAGTGGGGGATTTTTTAAAATACATATTATTTTAAATCAATCTTGTATAAAATATTGTGTCGGGTTTGTCGCAGTGGTATTAAAACGTTTTGAAATACAGATGAAAATAAACTTGGATAAAATTTTAATTGAGGTACGAAATTAATTGTCAGTGCGATTGCATAATTTCAAATGCTTGTGAATCGGAGGTAATTTTGATTAAATCGTCGTCAAATGTTGGATGCATGGATATGACTAAAACTGGCTAAAATTTTAATTGTGTTTGTGTTTACTGAGAATACGTATTTGACATTGCTCAAAGTTAATTACATATAATTTCAAATATCGTGATATTACATCCCCGTGGGTTTGAAAACAGATAATAAATCACTAATAAATTGTTTATGATTTAATTCCTAACGCAAATGTACATACATTTTCAATTTTTAAACACAAAATTGGTAATATGTATCATTACACTAGAAATGCATGTATTGATATAAACTTCATAAATAATAATACACGTTGTAGATTTACACTTATCACTGTATTTCAATTTGAAATTAAATAGCTCTCAGTTTTCTCAAATAAACACTTGTTTCTTAAATTATAATTAATGACCTGTGAAATAAACTATTGTATCATTTATACATTAATCAAGAAACAGAGTGCTGTCGGTATTCTGTTTAGTACAATATAGTAACTTTATATAAAAAATGTTCTTAGCTACACTCAGAAAAATCTCAGAGTAAGGGAGTAATGGTAAATGCTAAATCCTCGTACTGGTGGAAATAATTGAAATATTTACACCTTTCAAGTTTGAACTTTCCATTTCGTACAATGGTAGTCATTTTTAGCTCTATTGCGAGGAAAATGACCATTTTACATTGCCAAAATGGAAATATACCTCTTAGTGGGGGCGCACAACCCGCGCTGCTTCAAAATAAAATCATTTGGGAAAGGTGCATGTGATAGAGGATAAGGAGTGAAGAGAATTCAGTTTGCTTCAAAGAGTGGCAGCGTGGGTTAGTGGTAGTGACGGAGTCAGGATAGGAGATTGGAGTAGTTGAGCGAACAGAGCTCCAACACCACAGTAGTTGATTTTTTGCCCCTTTAGGTGAAAAGCTTCCACTTGGCAAAGAGTGAAATATTTACCAATCACGAAAATGGAAACTTACCCTGTAATGAGTGCTGTTCATATTTCATTAGAATTAAAGGGAAGATTTCCTCTCTGGCGAGTAGTTATTTTTCTGAGTGTACATCAACTTGAAGTTGAAAATTAAAAGCCGGTTATTACGCCCATATATTTATATTGTAACTACCATACTACTGGAAAAATTGTGCTCTCTTAGACACTTTTCCTCTCATAGAACATCATTCTTTGACTGTATCTTTACGGCAGCCTTATTTTCTCTTCGGCATGTATGTTTGTCATTTTTATATTTGTAACTGTAATGAGAAAAGCAATTTAAAATAAACAACATATGTTTTTTAAAATGACTTAACAAAGTTTAGCAAAATATTTGTTTAAGGCAAATATAAAAAAGATGTTTGGCTTGTGTGTTGTGACATTCCTACACACTTAGTTTGAAAGACAAGCAAGTATTTGTGAGTATGACTATACATAATATGCTTTTACCTTTTAAAGGTGGCATGACTTGTGAAGTTATATAAATCAATATTGGATTAGAAATACAACCATTTTAAGTAGAAAACTTCCGCAATACTGAATAATTGAAAAGCTGAAGAAGAAAAACAAACTTAAATTAAATTCTCAATTATTAAAAGAGTGTTTAGATTACTACATGGACTTTGCTGAACAAATTCTCAGTTAAAACGTGTTCCACATAATATTACCAATGGATTCTTTGATTAATGAGAAATCCGTTCGGTTCACCAGAATGCGTTTGCGATCTCAAAAAAAGCTGTTTTACCTTAAAAGTGAATGCAAAAATGTAGGTATCTCATTAAAATATAAGATTTACCCAGTCCCACCCATATCCAATGTAATCAGGTCAGATTAAAGAAATGCGATACTTGACTTTTTGATTATTTTATTTTTGCGAACGACCGGTTTCATTATACATCTTCAGGTTCTGTCAAGATTTTTAACATTATTAAATTCACATTCAACATTAAGAGTTGCATATTTACAAAGGTAATAATTATAAATAATTATAAATACGATTATAATTAATACAGTAGTGTTGCCATTGGAGTGATTGATTTTACCTTGTAAAATAATTTTCTATTTCATTTGTACTAAAAACATTGTATTGTCATTTAAACAATTTGTCCATCTAAAATAATGACACACTACTGTATTATAATCGTATTTTATTTATAATTATTTATAATTATTACTTTTGTAAATATGCAATTCATAATGCTAAATGTGAATTTAATAATGTTAAAAATCTTGACAGAACTTTACGATGTATAATGAAACCGGTCGTTCGCAAAAATAAAATAATCAAGAAGTAAGTATCCCATTTCTTTAATCTGACCTGATTACATTGGATATGGGTGGGACTGGGTAAATCTCATTTTTAGTGAGATACCTACATTTTTTCATTCAAATTTGGAAAATATATCGAGTGGCGAGCGAATTTGATGCGTTATCAAACTTTGGTAAAATTTTCGCGCTACGTACAAATTCAAAGCTTTTTATGTTTGTTTTGATCTAATTGGTTCCATTTCAAAGCGTTTTTATGAACGCAATCATATTTTGAATATATTTGGTTCTCCCAATAAATAATTTCTGTATAATACCTCGATGTGCACCCGCCAACTTAAGATGTTGGGTAAGCACAAATGGGATGGAGTACCGAAATAAATGCAATGCAGGATGCGTAAGCCTTGCGAGTCACCTAGCTTTGCAGAAGTGTAAATACGGCAAAGGACAACAAACGGACACGGTCTACAGCTACATTGTCCAACGGGTTTAATTGTAAGCTGCAGCTTGAATGAAAAAAAATACTTCCCTTGGATCAATAATTTTTCTCACTCTCATAATTTTAAAGAATTGCAAATTTTCTCTAGATTTTTATTATGACAAAATAGCCGAAAAAATAAAGTATCCTGCATCGTATTTAGTTCGGTTCTTCATCACAAATGGCTGTAAAGCAACGTTCTACTTCATGTACATTTCTATATAGGATATAAAATATCACAATTGTACGGTTTTTGTGCTTATGAAATATTGTAATAAATATTAAATACAGCTATAACAACGAACATGTAAACTCTTATTACTTTGGTCGCTATTAACAATTATAAAATAATATTTACCATATCTACTAACATTTTAACTGTCACAAGGTTTTCTCTGCACATTGACGCATTCGGTGTACCTATGTTCATTTCTATGTCTTGCAATAAATTTTGCAACTCTTACTTTAACGCTGGAAGAGTAACAGTATACATTCCACGAAAGACAGTTTAGCAGCTATAGACGTCATAAATTCCAGTAGGATAAAATTGAGAGTAAATTTGCATATAGCATATTATTCTATTAAAAATAAAACAATGAATTATACGTTTCAAAACGGTAATTTAATGCCGACTTAATTACAATTATTTCATTCGTCTCTGTAGAAGTTGATCTCATGTATCACACACAAACGTGTACATAAAAATAGACTTGCAATTATATCCTGTCATTGAATATATACACTTCAGGTAAAATATTCTAGATCTTTGTATTATAATACATTAGGTGCTCTAGTAAAAGAACTCCAAAAAACTAAAAAAAAAACTAAAAGCTAAAAGAAACTAAAAATATTCAGAGAGGCTTTACAAATTTAGGTTTGCCAAAAGAAATACAATGAAACTAGTCTCTTAACCCGCACCATTCAATAATTGATAATTTATTTCAGTGTACTCAAATATTTTAAACACTAGAGTGAACAGAGTAACTTCAAATAGTGAAGTACTGTAAATTATTTATTATCCAAGAAAATGTCTTCTACTTTTGTGTTAGTCAAATCCATTGAATTATTTTTAAAAAAATTTGGCGATAGCTTGTGGGCTTCTCCTTACACATGGTGTCACAAAACAAAACGTATGGAAAAACAAAGGGATAAACGAGTGATATGTAATTGCATCCTTGGCTTCATTGGTGCTAGTGTGGCTGCATCAGTGGCAATTGTAAGATTGATTGCAGAAATATTTTCTCCATCCTTGACTCCAACGCATATCGTCATATTTATTTTGACTGCTGTGGGTGCAGTATTTGCATTTACTTTAGGGATGGCTGTACTCTTTTATCAAACATCATTTATACGAATTTTCGGAACCACTGTGACTACTTGTATTGAATTTGAAAGTAAGTAAAACTAAACATCCACATACTTTCTCTTGTTTAAAGTTTTTATACATTCAACACCACGTTAAAAATTAGAACAGGTTAATTATACATCTTAAGAAATTAATTAAATACTTACCTTTGCCTGCCATTCTCCATTTGTGTACATGTATATTATTAATTTATTTTTCACTTGACTCACAGTAAATAAATTTAATATCAATAATTTATTATTGTATGTTATCTGTCAACGATGAATTCAGTATTTCAATTACACCAAGTCATTTTTTTTAAATAACTCTTTAACTTTTAATAAACTTTAAATAACTGATGAAATTTCAAAAATTAATCATCTATAATAAGCTAATTTCGGTCATTTAATCTTTCGAAATTCAAAATGAGATAGGGATAAACATATTTCATAATAATATTTCATAATATTCCGCTTGACAGATTTTTATGTTGTAAGGTTTAGCAAAATGTGTTATTGGGGTAGTAGAAAATCAACAGGGACAAATCGATTATATTATTTCGCATGGATCTCATAAAGATATTATATTCTTTTAGGAACATACATCTCCAAAAATGAAAAATGGCCGAACATGAATATTAGATTGATTACTGAATTGATGGAAATATATATGCACGCTGTCCTTTTTGTTTTGCCGTTCGTGTGTCTATTCCTGGTGATGTTTGAATACAGTCCAGTTCTCATCGTGATTCAAAGCATTTCTTCGTCTTCAAATATTTTACCCTTCCAAATAATATTATTTCCCATCCTACTGCATTTGTCCATACATGCAGCTTCATCTATTAGTTTTGTAGTATGTATGTCCATGGGTTACTTTTATGCAACTTCATTTTGCCTGACACAACTCAAAGGTGACACAGAAAACAGTGAAAAAGAATTTAAAGTAACAAAATGGTTGTTCAAAAACGATCCCCTTAATGCAATTAAAATGTACCGCATCATGAAGTTAGTCAACAATGATGTGAATGCAAGTTTTCTAAGGGCTTTTGCACCATTTATGTTACTATTTGCAGGACTGTTGGTAATTATGTTTAGCTTTGTGAGTGTAAAAATGCGAAAGGTTGTGGCAATGCCCATGTTTTTAATCTTCCCGTTAGGCTTATTCATTATAGTTATGGCTTTGGCTATTACTGTTCCAATGGGGGCATCCATCCATACCAAATCTACAAATTTGATACACGAATGGAAAAAATGTCAAGATCCGTACATCAGAAAACTTGCAAACAGTATGCGTCCACTTGTGTCCGAAGTCGGTCCATACACAACCTTAAAAAGAGAAACCGCCTTACAGTTACTCTTTATTCTCACAGTTAATGCTTTCAACCTCATTATATCCGTAAAGTTGTAAGGCAGTGTTCATATTTTTAATTAACGCTATTTGTCTTTAATATAACATGTAAATCCTCCATGCAATGTTTGTTTATAACGCTATTAATTTGTTGGATAATTATACACATTCTAAAAATTTTCACAAAGTTAATATTTCACAATTCATATCAATAGTACGAATGTACAATGTACGTGCCATGAGGAGGAATAATGTTTTTATAATCAAGAAATAAGGGATAATAAAAGCTATATTTAGTTTGATGACATGTAATTTTCGAATATTGGATACGAGTTGTTAAAATAAGAAATTTTTAATAAATATTGCTCTGCACCAATTTTTATTCCTACCCAACTTAATTTATATATTCATAAGTGTATATATATATAGTTTTTGAAGGCAATAATAGTCGGATAGACGTTCTTAAAGATATGAACAATTGGAATACGTAGATTTTAAACTTCCAAACACAAAATAGACATCATCTGTTAAATTAAAGGAAATTGTAACAGTTTCAAAACACAATAATAAATAAATCCTAGTGAAAAAATAAAACACTTAATCTTATAATCATAAAAGCCAAATATTGTACCCGTAAAACAGCTTTCCCTTTGGTCTTGGATTCAAGGAAATTCAAAGAAATTCAATAAATATTAAAATTATTTCTAATAAAATAATATTTAGTGCTTTTGCACAACAGTGTTAAATATTTATATGCAAATATGCAGCAAATTTCATAACACAAAGAGAAGCATTCCTATTGAGCCTTTCATTATTGAAATTAAAAACAATATTTTTTTTGATTGTCTTAGCATAAAATACTATAAACATCCTATTTGACACACAACTTGCTTATAGTAATTTGAAGTGCAATATGCATCGCCCATTCAGTGCCGCATCCCATTCCCCCCGTATTTTTGTAATTTACACTAGTATGAGTCAGTAAAGATTTGACATACGGATTTACCTATATTAACTTTCACTATTATTTCTTGATACTAGGCCTCTTAGTATCAAGAAATATCTTCACCAATAGCAAAAATGAAGAAAATAAATAATATGGAGGGCAAATCAACAAAATGGACGTCGCAAAAGCAACAACAGACGATAAGTTCAAAGTTATCTTGTTATGTGAGAAAATTAGTCGAAAGGAAGTTTGCGCAGAATTCAAAAGGCTTTACCCGAAGAGACAACGCATTAAATAAATGTTTGTTAGAAAGCTATTGTCAAGTTTGAAGAAAAGCGGTTCTGTGATTTGTCCTTTTCGTCGCAGGCCTAAAAAACGGCTGTGAACAGTGAAGAAAATTTTCGTCGCGCCATTGGAAAACCAAAAGTAAACAGAAAATCATTATCAGCATCTTTTTCTTTTAAAAATACGAAATTCGCAAGTTTGTTTTCAGGATGATTTTCTGTTTTTTTATTCACTCTTTCCTTTTTCATGACCAGGACGAGAAGTAGAAACCAAACAATAACTTTTCTTGAATCTTGACAAGAGCCTTCCAACAAACATGTTATTAATGCGTGGTCTCTTGGGGTAAAGCCTGTCGAATTCTGCACAAACTTCGCTTCGATCAAAAAGATAAGTTTGATCTTATTGTCTGTTGTTGCTTTTGCCACGTCCATTTTGTTGGCTTGCACTGCATAATCTTTATTTCCATCATTTTTGCTATTTGGAAAATTATTTACTAAGAAGCCTAGCATCAAGAAATAACAGTGAAAGATATATAAATTGCTATGCAGAATCTTCACTGACTCATACTGTGGAAGAGTGACCCCTTGGGGAATAGTTGATTATCAAAATGAAACGCAAAGTAATGCAGTGGCATATTTAGGGAGGGTTGCGATGTTGAACCCCCCCCCCCCCACAGTCTCTTTTAAAAGAAGGTGGTTGTACGGAAACGGTTAAAGGGACAAGGTGATCCAATACTTCACACAACTTCAAAAAACATTTTTTTCTTCATATTTTCCAGGCTGTATAATGATGTTTATTGTACGACATTTCCATGGATTAGTTATGGATTCAATTATAGAACATATCCCGATTGTTAGTTTAGCGATAGCCATAACAACACGCTTCGTTGTAATAAACTATTGCATTGTAATTACAATGATATAAAACTATAATTGCAATCTCATCTATATGCCGTATAATAAACATCATTATACAGCCTGGCACACCAAATTTGTTTTGATGTGCCAAAATCGAGAAAAATGAAAACAATGACTTTTTTGAAGTTTTGTGAAGTATTGGACCACTTCAATATCTCTTTAACCAATAAATACATTCGTTGTCTAGGCACTTTGCTTTTAATCTCATATAATATCATTAGTAGTCTGGATGGCTACGGCAGTCCCATTTTGGTTGCAGCTATGATGTGTTGTTTTCTTATTTGTAGCGTCATGAGAAAAATGTTTTAAAGTAAATAATAGTTGTGGTTTAAAATGACTAAAGTTTAGCAAAACATATAAAGCAATATATATAAAAATTGATTGGTTTGTGTTGTGGCATTCGTGTACATTTAGTTAAAAAGGCAAGCAACAGCAACTGATTGTGGTTATTACTATGCAATATGCTTTAACCTTTTGAAGGTTGGCCTGTGAAGTTAAATAAATCAATATATAGTTGACTAGAAATACTTGAATTGAGTTGAGCTCGTCCACAATACGCGAAATGAAAAGCTTAAGTTTAAAAACCAACCAAAATTAATGTCTAAATTATTGAAAGTGTGAAATGAATATTACATGAGATTTGCTAAACAACTTCTCATGTATATAGTTTGCCCGAAACTAAATCAATAGCAGAAATGTAGCTATAGTTACAACGTGTTATGTCTTACCAATCGATTCCTAATCCGAAACTTTTAGTAATCAGTAATGTTTTAAACATGACTAGATTTTGTTATTATCATACGACCATACGACCATAAAGACACAGGGAAAATATAAAAAGGTTTAAAAATGATTATGTTATTCCCGTTGAGAGGAAAATTAGGAATGAAAACAAAATTTGCATTTTGAGACATGGAAGTTCAATAATATCTATAATTTATCATTTATATTGGCATTTACTACCAATTTCATGACCTTTCTGTAAGATGCTATGTTGGGGGATTCTGACTAAATAGAAGTCCAACTTAGAATCTGTGAATAAGTTTCGCCTGTGAGTAAGTTCTATAGTAGTAGATGACTATGAAAGTGTGCCCGTGGTACTAGTTATTCGTTCGAAGATCTTTCTAATAAGCGTAGGACAGAGTGGATATAACGAGTTTACTATTTATTAATCAACAATACCCAGCTAAAAAATTTCCCGCACGGTACTGCAGAGTTTACCACGCAGGAAATTAGTCCTTTTTACTGCAGTAAACTGCAAGGTAAGCACTGCAGTGTGAATTCTGCAATAAAGTGAAAAGTACAAAAGTATACAGCCTGCAGAATAAACATTGCAGGTGCTCAATAATCGTTACTAACACCACCGTGCAGAGTCAACTCTCCACACTTTTTCTTGGAAGCTATGACAATCTACTTCCGTATTTGAAGTTAAACCTACCTACATTCTCTGACTTTTACCTTTAGGCCGGCCGGATTCCTTGAGAAAACTAAGTGATCTAATGCACTATGGCTTATCTTATGTAAAAGCAAGTGACATTCCCTGCTGTAGGATTTCTTAATACTACTGCTTATTTAAACCATTGCCAATGCAAACTATCCTATGAGCTAATTGATTAATATGCAATATATTATCAACTTGATATATATTGGCTTATCTATATATTATATTTGTTTATTCTTTTTAATGCCTTCATTTATTTTTAAGCATTTTGGTTTTATTCAAGCTTATGTTGAGTGGTACTAAGAAATTTTGTAAAACTAATCAAAGCTCCAAACTTTAATATGGGTTTACCACATGTCCGGCCTGACAGGAAGTAGTTTGAGTAAGGATTGAAAACCCGATAAAGCCGTGTACTAAAGCCGTGTCAAAGTTTCCATTTTAGACACTTTTTCACTGGATGCAGATAATAAATATAGTTTGCAACTCTGGATATGTTTAAACCTGGTATCAATCGACTATGAAGAGTTAAATTAACACTCCCTTCCAGGCACGTACCCAGAGGGGGTGCACAGGGTGCACGTGCACCCCCCAGAATGCGTTTAATATATAAAAAATAGCTTATTTTACCATAAAAGGTGAAAAAATTAGAAAAAAGTTCGTGCTAAGCGCGAATTTGTAACGTTTTCAGTTGGATTGGACATAATTCAAGCGCTGTATGCACTCAATTGTTCCTCATATTACAATTTGGCTTTACCATTAATTATTTTCTGTAAAAAACCTTGCTGTGCACCCCCCAGCTTACGATCCTGGGTACGTGCCTGCTCCCTTCCATATGGAAACCAATATTAATATAACTCCAGGGATAAAAATGATATAAGATTGAATGTATAGTGTATTCTGGGTATGTATTACAATGGAATAGCACTATTTCAATTAGACAATTTTACAAAAAATAAATTTTGTACTACTCTCGATTTTGATACATTTTTAGTATAATTTAACATAAATTAGCTCAATTAGTTAAATATCTGAATACCGTACTGGCGCTAATACTACCCCTGGGGAACTAGTTTTTCGTGAATTTTTTTTCGCTGATATGACTGTGATAATAGCTCATGGGGAATTGTGGTGTCACTGGGGAATTACAATTTGGAATGCACTTTTTATTTCAGCTTCAAAAAAATTAAATTAATAATCACGAAAATCAAATAAATATTTATGTTTAATTAGTAGTCGTCATTTCTAATATGGTGAAATCAGTCAGAATCTAAATCCTCATCGGACAAATACAAATCAATAGATACTGTGGACAGAATATCATCACTTATTTCCAAATCTTTCTCGTCAGAAGGGAGCAATATGTCATCTTCGTCAATAATGGGATCAATTATACAACTTTTAATTTGTTTAGCTTCTTTTTTGAGAAGATCAAGTCCTTCGGCGTACTCTTTGCCTGGTTTTAATAACGTAATGCGGCAATTTTCAGACCTGTCCGCGGCATTTAATATTCCACAGGTCATTCTTAACTAACTAAACCTTGACAAGATATTTTTATCTCAACCTTTTCAAGTTCGTTACCTTCCTTTATCAGATATCGTGATTAGAAAGGTCTTCAAATAGATAATTAGTAAAGTACAGGTTGTATGTAATTTGATTGTATATAAACGACATGGAGAACTATTCTGTCACTGGGGAATTGGGATCTGGGAGAGACAAATCATGGGTAATGATGATGTAGTACCCCACCCGGGGAACTAAAGTGTCCCTGGGGTATTATCAGCGCCAGTACGGTAATTCAGCATTCTAGCTGTCAATGCAATGTTTGGCAAATGGAATAATAACATGTAAAATGAACAGTATTATTCCAAATTTTTAGTATAATGGTATATTATGCATTGAAACTTTGCAGAAGATTTACTGCGGACAATAATCGAGAACTACTTTACAGCATTCCGCAATTTTTAACCTGTATAGAAATATCGTCTGATCAACATAGCAAGGCTCTGCAAGTAGTTCACTGCACAGTATTATCGTCACATTTTTGTAGACGATAAAATTCTGCAGTAGATAACTCCACAGGGCAAGCACACGGTACTGCAGTTTCTACTCGCCCATTTCTCAAAAGGCTTTTTTACTGCAGAAAGCTGCGGGAACGTATTAGCTGGGTAATGTTTCCTCTTTCAATACTTGTACAATATTCTCTACTTCAATATCTATCCTGAATTCAGCAGCGTAACAGTCTACGAGTAGTTCGAAACAGAGATTGAAGACTTCTTCCCGTAATCTGCTGTTTATACTCTCCGCTCTCCATTGTTCTTGGTCCGTAATTGACTATCAATTATGTTTCCTACAAGCGTCCTTCTCTTATCCTGGCTTGTCCTTACTTACTCCTTAGCTTGTTATTACTCCTTAGTGTCCTTTCCTAATTATGTTTCCTCTCCGAGTTGTAGTCAGTATATCCCTTACATTGCCTCTAAATAAATGTATATTAACATAAAGACAAATAATGTTGTTATTACAACACTGCTATTAACACAAAGGTATTATTTTGTATTCGTAACTAATAATTGATCAATTGACTTAATTGATAAGGCAGCATTGAGTATACAAGAAACATAAAATCAGACTTTGCTTGGATAGCTCAGTTCGTTTCCAGAGAACAGTTTTTTCTAATTTTGGTAAGTATATATAGATAAGTTAATAGACATTACGTGAGTAAATACAGCTCAAGTAGCACAATTAAGGACTGTTCAGCAATTTTCTACTTCATGTCCATGGGTTCCTATATAGGATATAAAATATTACAAGTGTATAGTTTGTGTATTCTAAAATTATATAAAGTACAACTATAACAACTCCTGATGCGCAGTGGCGTATTTAGGGGGGGGGGCTTAGGGGGCTGAAGCTCCCCCCAAATTTTTGGACTTTACACTAGATAAAAACAAGTTTCTTCAAAAAGAGGTTATTTTTGCCTTAAAAAGGCA
>JAQFYB010004864.1:0-15221 GCA_034694085.1 Pogonognathellus longicornis
GAGCAGGTGCTCTGTCTTGAATCATCAAGACTGAGCACCGGGGTGTTCAAAAAGGGTGCTCTGTCTTGATTGAGGTTCATAAGACACTTCCCTTTTCTGCAAAATGTGAAGTTATATTGCATTGGTATGCTGCATGTATCATAATGACAATGTTTACTTTTTAGGTACCTGTGCAACCATCATCAGTCATTACTAACTGGAGGAAGCAAATGAAAGAGTGTTGATAAATTGTCAATACTGACTGAATTGTAATTATATTTTGTCAAATTGTCTTTTCTCCTGAACATATACAAGTCATTTCTGCTAAAAAGCTATTGACTATAGGGGAACTATAACAAGATAAAACGTTAATCTATAGAAATACCTCTAATACTCACTATAATTTATTAATCTACAGTGGCTATTTCGGTAACTATCACGGATACGTCACTGATATTGCTTCGTTTCGCTGAAAACTCGGAATGAAGTAAGCATGTTGTGTAAAAGTCAGTCCGTGCAGTTTTCGTGATCTCATTTTTAACATCAGTATAATATACACCAGCGCAGTAACCAACAACATACAATGACAGATATATCAAACCCTTCGAGATAAAACCGACAGTAGTATCTACCGTTCCGACACCCATTGTCAATTTATCTTCTTATTACGACAAAAGAGCACAAGCGAAGTATGGTGTATGTGGATGTTGACTTTATTTGTTGATAGTAGAGCTCGGAATTTTAGAGAACATAACTGACCTAAAGTTACTTACATTGAAAACCAAACCTACGCATTTGTACAAATCAGTCGAAACAACAAACAGTAAAGTACCATGGAAAGGTCCTGTTTTGCCTGTATAGATTGAATCTGTTGTTCTGAAGTCAGACGGAATAGATTATCTGACGCACAATTTTTTTGAAGAAAATTTTATTGTGTACGAGTAATATAAATATTCAGGTTCGGACCCTATTTTTAATAAGACGGGGATGAACAAATTACGTATAACTGATAAAATAGGAAAAAATATTAGCTGGGTTCGGATTACTTTGGCTTAGTGCAAACAGAGTTACAGCTCTAATGGGCATAACATTCAGTATTCAGTAGAAATCCTTGTCTGTCAGTACGTCTGTCTCTTCGCGAGATAACTCAAGAGTGGATGAAATTCATTCAAGCCTTTAAGAGAACTTGGAGTTGGAACAAAGTTAAAAGATGGGGGCAATCCGTTGCACGAACGAATAACCGAAGTTACCGAGAAAGTTGTAAAATGTCATTCTTTTCTAGTCGATTGATTCAACTCCAACTACGTTCCCTTCGCTGTGATGTTGCTAAATAGTAGATAGGTGCACACCTATATACATAACTACCTATGTGGAAATGTAATGTAATGTTCAAACATTAAACATATACATAGTAAAATTATTAGTATTTATGTCAATATAGCACAGTTCGTATTCACAAGTTTGACAAAACATTTTAGTTGTTTGTGGCCCAGCTTTAGTAATGCTCAAGCAATGCACAAGTATGAGAAGCAAATACTAAATAATTTATGTCGTAGCAGCACAAGCTATCAAATTTTATCATTTATGGGCTTACAGCATAATATTCATTACTTAAGCGTTTAGTACGTAAGCAAACAATGTTGATATTTTACATTATAAAATATTTAAGGATACAGTTTAATGATACAGTTCAACCGAAAAATTATCATATTTTTTCCACTTTTATGACCATTTTAGTTTATTCTGGGGGCTGCACGCGCACCCAGTGCACCCCCTGTCTACGTGCCTGAGTTACAATGATACGTAATATGTAAACTATTAGAACAGCCACTAGACACTAGAATATTTTAATTTACAATACGTATGTAACCAACACAATTTTTATCAACTGTAATGGATGAGTATTGAGTACTAATTCCTACTCCAGTGTTATATAGAACTGGAGCAGAAAATAGGAAATATAAAAATATAGGAAGGTCCTATTGTAGTTATGTAGTTTACTTTAAAGTAAGTGTTTTTACAGTTTTGGTTACATGGATTGAGAATGAGATAGGTAAGTACTGTCTTTAATGTAATCGATTCTTCAAGGCAATACTACCTATGTGCTGTTATGCATTACTTAATAACTCTTTTACAAAGCAGTTTAGTTAAATTATATACCTTGAAGAAAAACCAGAAAAGCTGTCAATTCTCACTTTAGCCATCTAAAGGGTTAGATAATTCAAATTCGGTCGTTGACCACATTTTTAGATTGGTCTGGATTTATTGTTGTTTAAATTACAATTAGCTAAACAACCGGCAGCGAACATCGCATATTATTATTTATTTTCGGCCTACTTATTAAAGTTATACTATATTATAATATACACTATAAAAACTTTCAAACATGATTACGAAAGGAATGACGCAAACTATTGCATTCCTTTTCAACTACTCTTTCAAGCTTGGATTTACCGTTTTTAAATTTAATTTAGAAACAAAAAAACTATCCATGACGAAAAATCCATTAAGAATCCTTATTCCTAAATTAGGATTTTTAGTTTTCGTTGTAATATCATTATATTTGAGCATACGACTGCTAGTCAACTTATTTCAACCCGATCCGAATTTCAAACCGCAACAAATAATATTTTACATCTTTTTCCTGGTTATCTCGGTCACTGTGGCTGGATTCAATTTAACCGTAGTCCTATGGAAGGAGGAAATTGTCGTATTAGTGACTGCAATATTCAAATGCGATTTTAATTTCCACAGTAAGATAAAAATTCAGAATTAAGTGTGAGAAATATTTTCATAATTATTCTTTAAATACATTAAGAAATGCAAAAATATAATAGTTACTATTTTTTCAGAGCTTTTCAATTTCTCGGAAAATTCGAAATGGGACCTTGTGGGGTTATTTTTGAAGACTAGTATTCCTCTATGCTGGATGATAGCTGCACTGTTGACATTCTTCTTAATGTCTCATAAAGATTCACCTTTACTCAGAGCCGTTACAGAAATTCCTTCTTTCTTAGCCCCTTATTCTACTCATCCGTTAATATTAACTCTACTGGGGGTGTACACTTATGTGATAATGACCTACTCTGTGACACTTGTACTCATGTTTGATTGTGTGGGTGTCCTTTATATTACAAGCATAATTTCAATGCTTAATGGCATTGCAAAAATTAAGATGCCAAGATATGGTCACAATTTGTATTTCAACGGGCGAGAAAATAATGTTCAATCGTGCTACACCTTAATACAAATAATTAATATTTTGTTTAATAAGGTTGTCGTGATAGCATCTCCTATACTTGTAGCAGCTTCTTTCAGTCTGGGACTACTTTCCAATTATATAACAGTCTGCATGTTCCAACAGATTCCTATGCCTGATTTTCTTATGTTTCCTGTAATATCTGTGCTTTTACTTGTTATGGAACATCTACTGATTCCGCGTGGAGCCAAAATTCATTATTGGGCAGAGCAATTTAAAATGAATTGGAAGAAGCATCCTCATTTGTACATGAGAAAATGGATTCGAAGCCGACGTGTTGTAAAAATTGATATTTATATGTTCTTCTATCTTCAAAGACATACGATTCTGAATTTCTGGAATGGATTGATTGTAAACACAATTAATTTGCTTCTTACTATATAAACCATGAATTTACAAGTATTGAATATTTCTTTTAATTGTTAATGATCAACTTAAGCGCAACCGCGACTATAAATAATAATAGATAAAATAAATAATAATAGATAAAATAAATAATAATAGATAATAATAATAAACCATAGTAAAGTGGTGGAGACATTTAGGAAGTTTTTTCCCTTGGGGTAATTGCCCCCACCCTGTATACGCCATTGATCAAATTGTTGTCAACAATTGTTTTCATCACTGTTGACATCTATTGCCTTCCCATAGTGTCAATTGCCTTCATATTGTATATTTCCTTGCCCTGGGGGTCATTGCCCCCACCCTATATACGCCCTTGACCAAATTGTTGTCAACAATTGTTTTCATCACTGTTGACATCTATTGCTTTCCCATAGTGTCAATTGCCTTCATATTGTATATTTCCTTGCCCTGGGGGTCGTTGCCCCAACCCTGTATACGCCATTGGCCTAATATTGTCAACAATTGTTTTCATCATAGTTGACATGTATTGCCTTCCCATAGTGTCAATTGTCTTCATATTGTATATTTCCTTGTCCTGGGGGTCATTGCCCCCACCCTATATACGCCCTAGACCAAATTGTTGTCAACAATTGTTTTCATCATTGTTGACATGTATTACCTTCCCATAGTGTCAATTGCCTAACTTTTGTATATTTCCTTGGCCTTGGTGCAACAGCTCCCACCCTGTATACGCCCTTGATTGTCCAAATTGTTGTCATAATTATTGACACCTTTGTTGATACCCCCAGATAACCTATGGGAAATTTGAACAAAATTGGTCCACCTGTTCTTGAGTTACGATACACGAAAACCCTGTGGGAACATTTTCTGTGATCTTATCTGTGACCTAGGTCATGAAGGATGTGACCGATTGACCCCATTTTTGACTGACACCTTATTTGAAACTCATAGATGACATATGTGAAGTTTGGATCAATTTGGTTCATAGGTTCTTGAGTTATATTGCAAACGCACGGACAGACAAACAGACAGACAAAATCTAATGTTTCTCCTAGGCTCTTTCCCATGTATTATTCGCTTTCCTGTCTTTCATGCATGGCTAAGGAGTGGCTCCACCACTTAATAAATAAATAAAATAATTAATAAATAATAATAAATAATAATAATAATCAATCGATTTCATGATACTTCATGATTTCATAATGATTTCATAATGATTTCCAGATACTTGTTAATATTTTGCATAATAAACATACCTATACATTTTAACACTATTGCGCAACATTGCTACCTTCATTTATCTACAACATTTACAATTAATTGTACGAACTAATTTTGTTGTATTATATTATATCATTATATTAAATCAGTTGTACTATTGTTTCTATCGACGGGAGCATGAGCGTGAACACTGCTCGGAAATCTTGCAAAGTTTTTATTATTATTTCTCCGAAGAATGTCATTAGGAATGATTTGTTTTCCCAGATGATGATGATAATGAATGACTGTTGTTGTGATTAGCATCGCTGCATGATATTTGCATGTATCATATAACTAGACAAGACGGTATACATAAAGGCAAGGAGGCAGTGGCTTCGCCCTCAAAAATCTAAACAACGAAGTTTGTCAGGAGTAAAAAATGTCAAAATGTTTTTTCGCGGTGCGAATCACACAAACATAATTTGTTTCTCCTATTGAGAATTTGTCATCCCGGAAATCGATTTCAGTGTAAGGCCTTATTACCACTGTTCTTGACTGAACCATAAGATTGGATGATAAAAAAGAAAATGGTTGAATTTGCTATAAAAATGCAAAATAGGAGAGTTTTCGAGGTGCATATTTGACACTGGAACGTTGACATTGAGAATGACATCACCCTATTTTCTTATGAATTTTTCCGTTAACGGGAGATGCTAGCGGACCTCGTATTGGGATTTTACTATTCCAATATTTTAATTTTCGGAATGATTAATTACAAATATTAATGGCTTTTTTGCAAGACTAACCAGTGAACTAGTGGATGTGGTCACGTATATAAGATCGATATACTAATGAATGTCGTTAAAGTCATTAATCAATTCTTGCGCGTCACTGAACAGGTTGCGATGCATTTGACTACTCCTAGAGAATCATGCAGTCGCTTCGGTAATCTTAAAAACATTTTTTAAATGCTTTGAAAACAGTTTGAACGTCAGAACTGCTGACACTCCTATTTTATGGTACTTTGTAACAGTTTACTATTTGATCGATTCGGAATCGACTACATTGGAAATGGAATTACTACATTGGATTAAAGCAGGAGGTCCGCATCTTATGTCTACTTTGTTGTATAGTTGAATGTAATCTATACGCAGTTAGTCAATATTGAATTTCAAAGTTTATTTTTGATACCGTGAAACATCATCAAATAAGGCATCGGTATTGTTGCGGTATAATGCGAATGGCTACTATTATTATGACATGACATTTGATGTTTACATTGCTTATAATATTTATTTGACGATTTTATTTGTATAGTCGTACTGTTATAAGTTGCTCTACTTTGCTCAGTTGCTTAGTTGTGCACCATGGTATATTACTCCATCTGAATATATGAAAACTTCATAACTTTTGATACTGGGTACTCCTATTCAAAGATATATATATATATCCAAATAGTTAAATTAAATTCAAACTCTGTTGTAGCTTTTATTGCTTACCCTTTGAAGATTTCCTTTCAAAATTCTAAACATGCCCACTCCCAATCCAATTTAAAAGGAATGGTACGCACCTACAAGTTGCATTTCTCCTTTCCTAAAGGGTCTAACAATAAGATAAGTAACAATGAGTTGCACGCCATATCTTTCAGAGTTAACAGTAGGACAATATCTTTGATGAATGAATGGCGACGTGTTACACTACGGATGCTGTTTTACATATAATTCAATAGACATGAGAAAGATAATGTATTATTGTGATTTCCTTTGCAACCACGAGGAAACGAATGGGATATGCAGAAATATACTGAACATAGGGCTAAGCATTTTAGAATTTCGCTATAAATTTTCCCTTGGCCATTGAACGTAAACACCATTGTGTTTATTTTCACTAATTATTAAATCAGGATTTTCTAATTACGTTTCGCTCGTGCATACATTCTGGGAATCCAAATGAAACACTAGCTATACAGGAAAACAATGTGCAACACCTAGCTGATTGTGTTCTTCCAAAATACATTCTAGTAGCAAGAAATAATAATAAATGATTAACATGGATTTATGGATGTGGCTATTCCTCTTCTGCAGAAAACATTTACATTTCCCGACATTTCAATTTTGCTTTTGCTTATCTCGTTTAACTTTCAGGATGAAAGTTCTTCTATCTCTTGATATACCTACAGCAAACTCAGTAACTAATACAATTCCGTGTGATATATAATATGTAGGTAGCACAATGGAAAAGAACGACAAAGGTCTTTTAATTAAACCTTTTTTCATTACACAAAACATATTTATATGAATCGTAGTCGCAGTCTATAAAGACTAAAAGAAGGAAAGATGGAGAAACAGCATAACTACTTAATAATTTTAATTCGCGCGTATAGTATTGGCCAAGCCAATTTGTGATCTGTCGACCGACGCTGACCCATTGATGTGCGCTTCAAAAATTTCCACGTTTCCACAGATAGGAATGAAATTTTGTACAATGGTAATTCAGTACATTGCCTACTAGTTGGAGAGAAGATATAGTTCACCAAAATTTTAGTGTCAGAATGGGTCAAACATTGCCCGGTCAAAGTGTTTTTATGCTTTGATTCAAAATTTACCAATAAATTTCAAAAACTGACATCGCTTTAACAGGTTTTCAAACACTGGGAACATTATGGGTATCTCAGAATTTTGATCGGTCCCCAAACGAGGAAGTTAGCTTAATCGGGGGTCCACCATTTTAAAATATTAACTATAGGGTCCCATCGGTCACGGGCCATAAAAACTGTAGTAAGTACCTAAGCGTATTATCTATCAAATGGGTACATAAAGAAAACGTGATGAGTGCGACCCCTAGGTCAAATTTGCAATCATAAAAAAATTCACCGAAACCCAGTAAAAGAGGATGGGAACGACACCACTCTTATTGATTTTAACCCTAACCAAGCAATGGTTTGTGTTCTGATTCTGTTTCATTCCCATCATTCGCATCTCGAGCTTTCGAACCAAGAATATCATACATAGTGCATAACTCAAAATATGACTTCAAAATTTTACTTGAGACTGCTTTTTTATCATTATTCTGTATTTTCCAAACTACAACAGAAAACTATTGCAAAAGTATTATGCAAATGTATTATCGTTAGAGACAGGAATAGCTAGTATTTGCTACATTTTTCCGCTAAAAGCTACGTTCTTGAGACTTAATATCATCATGTTTCATGCCATAAAGTGGCTAAATAGCACAATTTTATTTTGCAATTTTTGCTATTTTCTAGTATTTATCTGGAGTGCTATTAGCAAGTGTCATTTTAGGGTTTTTGTGCTATTTTAATGATTTTTGGACAAAATTATATACCGTATGATCCTTTCAAAGCGCAAACCTCCTTATACATTAGTAGGTACTAAGGATAGGGATAATACCATAGTAGGTACTACAGTAGCCATAGATACACTGTTTTGACAATTAGCTTAGAGTTTGTTGATTTGGTAAAATGTGTATCAAAATGCATACGAAAATGAAGTGACCTGGACAACCAAGCTCTAATATACCTACCCATGTTTAAGGAGGTTTGCGCTTTGAAAGGATCATACGGTACTTTTGAAGTACAATTTTTGGTGCAGACTTTGCATGAACAAACTTGAACTAAAAATAAATATTAAAATTCCAAACTTGGGTCGAAAAAGCAAATAAATCACAATATTTCAGAACTGGTTTGAACAAAAGAATTTTTAGTGAAGGAAGGGGAACGGCTGAGTGAAATAATATGGCTAATTTAGAGTTAAATAACAACAAATTTGTGTGTAAATACTGCACAATAATCAGAATTTCACTGCCAGTGTGTTTACCAGTAATAAAATGTCTGATTTCTGAATGTAAAAGTTTATTTTTAATGTTATTTTTAGTGCCATTTTTGCCAATTTATACTGCTATTTATAGCGCTCTTTCTAGGGACTAAACTTTTGAGTTTTAGAATTGTTCAATCGGTGTATAAACCATAAGTATTTTTGTCTTATTTATAACTTGACCCTTGTGTGATGCCTGACGCTGAGGTATTTAATATTTAAATTCTTCATTCCATCATTTGTCTGAGGAAGCACAAATAATGTAGTAGGGTATGCCCATATACAATGAAGCCTCCAAAATGCACGCGATTTCGTTTAGTATCTCTGTAGAGCATCCTGAGAGTGAGCTTACAAATATTCAGAATTCTCAAGCAGCAGTGGACTTTTAGTTTGGTGTTTGGATCCTCCCATCTGTCATTTGACATAATCTACTTCTTGCAAATGACTATAAACCTAGCTGTATTTAATGCATATCTTTTGTGACTAAGTTTGGTGCGAACTGGAAGGGAAATCTGTTGTGTTGCTCTGATCGGATACACAAAATGCTTCTTTCGCTTGTGCGTAGAATTTCGGATCTTTTTAATCTTTAACCACATTTTCACCAAGTCTATTACATTAGTATGTATACTACATAATATATTCTGATGCTCCTGTTTTGCAAGTTTATAACTATTCATTGCAGGTTTACTCTCGCGGTAAGAATTCCATTCGACAGTATAACCAAGCAGTAAAAGCCATGGAGGAGCTAACAGCAAGTTACTTTTACTTGTAAGACTCAAGCGGTGTCTACACTAATTCCGTATCATCTACTAAAGTGGTTCATGGTGTTCCTGTTCTGCCAAACTATCCATTAAGCTACACTTTATCCGCACAATGTACTGTTAATAATGAAACAGTTGAGTGGCGAACTGAGACTGCTGTTGATTTTCCATTGACATTGGAATCCGGCGATATTGCATTCATTGGTGTTATTAGCGTAACGTCGAACGTACATACAGTGGGTTAGTAAACTACTGGGTGAAATCGGACATCATACAGATGGGTAGTGACAGTGCTATACAAGACAGTACACTACATACTGGAAGAATGGAGTTGAGTGGAGACACAACTAACACACGGGTCTTTATTTTACAGTACGTGTGGAGTATGTAGCTACATGTTTTTGTGTGCGGGTTATTTTGTTTCACGTCGACTCTCTGAAAAACGGACACGCGACTAAGGAAAAAGAGTTTGTATCTCATCCGGGAGCTTCATTCCTGTTCTCAGAGCTCATTCAGCCACTTACCACTTGCGTCTTGACTTGCATCGTGAACTGTTCACTTGCCGCTGCCAATTTCTTCTTTCACGGTGCTTTAGCTCTTTCCGCTGTAACGTAACACGAAAACTTGTACAAAAGCTATCTTCTCCCAATCTCTTCTTTGAGAGCGTTGCATTACTACGTTGTCCCATTTCACTTATCTCCGACGGATTCTTGTATTTATTTCCAGATCACTTTCCTCTCTCTCTCACTATCTCTGCTCCAGTCCAAGATCACTTTCTCCAAGTCCAGCACCAGCACAAAACACAAACTCCCCAGTGAACTTCTTTCTTGCTCCCAGCTACTTACTTACAAATAGTGCAAGACTATGTTTTACAAGAATGTGTACCTATACAACCCACTCTATGTACAATATGCACTATAGCGTTACAAGCCACACAATTCTCCACTTACATCCGGAAACATCATTAACTATTACCTTTCAACCCACGATTTGACGTGAGCAATTGTCCACTTCTGATTCGTTCTTCCGTTATAAATCATTCGCCGAATAATCTATGTCTTTTGTTCCATGTCCAATCGATTAGTGTTTCATCACTTTCATACTCTTCATATTTTTCGTGTTTTCTGAACTTGTTGTTTACCCATCCTTTTATTTTAATGTACATTGTTCGTAATATTTTCTGAAAATATACTAACATATTACATTAGTAATTTCCTTGCTAAAATTCATGATTTTATGTTATTTTCAAATTTAGAACATTCGAAGTACTGATATAATAAATCGTTGGTGAAACTCGTCTCAATGAAATTTTCGACTTTCCCATTTCATGTTTCCTTTTCATTCACGAAGCTTTTAATTTTGATAAATTATTATTGGTTTGATGAGCAACAGACAGAGAGTTTAACGTGGTGGATGGTAAAACGACCAAGTCAGAAAAAATCAAAACGAGGAAGTAAACAGTAGGTACAATAGAAGTGTTTACAACATCGAAAGTGATGAACTAGGTGCAGTGACATTAAAAAATATTCCATTGCCCCAAAAAGTGAACACCTTCTAAACAAACCGATTTGTACGGGTGAAATAAAATTTTGTGGTTGCTGGTTTAAAGAACATGATATTACGTTACATACATTAATGGTAAAAGCCAGTAAACTTTTTTTGCACTGCAGAAACCGTACCTAATATATAAAACTGTAAGCCTTAAGAAGCTTAGTTTGAGTTGATGTTAAGAGCACTCTTTCTTTATAACATCTCGTCCGGAAATTTGTGAAAATGTAATTTTGACAAGAATGCAAACGACGTGAAGTAAGACTATTATTATGTTGTATAAAGACTAAACTTTTTTTACAGCAGTCTCATTTGCTTTCTCACGTACCCGAACCCTGAATCAGTATATAGACGTAATGTGCGCTCTTGTATTTTCCCTCCTTAGTAATTGTAAATGTCAGTAACCTTTACGATAATCCAAAGTAATACCTCACTATTATTATTACAATGCCCCACACACTCATAGTTTCCTGTAAACGGAAATTGTAACTTTTGATGTAACTGACTACACCACATATTAACAAAAGACTTCTTCTTTGAATGAGAAAGCAAAGAAAACTGTTGTAAAAGTGAAACATCATGATTTTAACATCATTCGTATAGTAGTCATTATTTCTTAATGACAGCGTAATATACTGACTTAGAGAACTCATTCCTACGTCTGTCTTACAAAATTAATAATTTGTTTTGTCATAGAGCCAGCCACTTCGTTTTTCAAATAAATTTCTCCAGTAAAAGCATCTGTAGCACCTACACTCGAAATACAACTCCATTGGAAACTCAATGGATCTCTGTAGGTGGGCTATAATTCCAAGTGTCTACTTTCATTCACCTCATACATCGTAAGATAACACAAAAACGGTGATCGAGGGATCTCTGCGTTTCAAGGTTCAACGTAATAGCGGCATCCACATACCTCTGGACTCGACCCACATCAATTTCAGTTAGCTCGTTCAGCTGATCACACTAAGTAACGAAACTGGTAAGCTCAGTACTACTACTTTTACTTATTATCGCTAGTTTATCTCACAATCTCAACATGAAACTATTTCAAGAATCCCGTCATTTACAGCGCAGTTGGAAACGCGAGCCATTTCTCCGCTAACCCATTCGCGCCTGATCATATTGCATTGCCTTTTTTATAATGGGCATCCTTTGCTTCAAAACGTAATTAATTCGAAAAATAATAAAAATTATTCGATTAAATTATTATACTCACATTTTACGACGATCTACATTATTAGACTGTGTTTGTACCAAATCTACCTAATATTAATAATAATAATAATAATAATATCTTTATTGACGAATTCACTCATAACAGAGGTAGTTACATCGCCAATCCATTAAATTTTTGTCCACATTATTATTAACTTTAACATGAGGAAAAACTGTAGATGGAATGTTATTCACATTATTATTGTGGTTTAATATCTTTAGCGTTTTTCAACGAATTTGGTTGAGATTTTGATTCAATGTAGACAAACTATGAAGGATGATGTTTCATTTTCAAAGCTCTAAGATTTTATTATCTTTTATACTTTTGAAAGCACAGATGTGTAATTCGTTTTGCCAATTAGCTAATCTGTGCTGCATTCAAGTTTTAAACACACCGTTTTTGAGGATATAATGTATTTACATAAACCTATTCGTGCATATGTGCTTTTAACGTGAGTATCTTTGTTGCCAATACTATATAATAAATAATTAAATCGCTGTTGAAGGTTAATGTGCCAAGCTATTTTTTGCTTTCACTAAATCTAACGTTGTAAACGTTATTATTAAAATTCGACAGAAATAATTTAATACCTATTTATGTAGTTTGTAGGTCAGTAATAATTACATTATTAAGCAAAAGGTACATATATCACGAATATAAATCAGACGAGGAAAGGCTAACTAACGAAAGGGAAGAAAAAAGGGTCCGAGAATATCTCCTAGTTGCAATCTTGCAATTATAACAATGATGAAGTCATGCATAGTTTTTAGTTCGTTTTACTGTAGAATAACCAAATAAGTACCTAGTTTTGAAGACAATTCTTTAGAGTTGAAGTAATATTTTCCAATTATTATGCTATTAAACTGCACGTTTATTTAGAATGATTAGATAATGTAAAAAATAATATATAAGAGTATAAAGAATGGATAAATATTTTTTTATGTTTGGATTTTGCAATGTTATTTAACACTCGCAAAAAGGATGTTGGGTTCAATGCTCAGGTTCAATCAAAAGCAAACATTTAGTGCATTAATATTAGCCCCGTAGTAATCTGAAGATAACCTTTATGTCTATATGTAATGCAGTTGTGACGGATAAGTCATTATATATAGAGAGAAAGGGAGATAATTTCCTTTTGTAATTGTAGCCTTTTGTGCATGGATTTTATCTGGTGTACATAATTGACTCGGACGTTCCCATTACCTTCCAAATTTAGTACTCCGTCCTATCACCGTATATGCAACCGGGTGTTGACACACCACGCAACTGTATTAAAGTTCACCATTAGCATCCTTGGATGCAAACGTTAACCCACGACGCCAAAAAATTACTATGCCAATAATAATGCAGATAATGTATATAGGCTCCGCCAAATCATTCACATCTGCTCCTCTTCATCTGTACATCTTTTCATGTTCAGTTATTCAAAGAGCGTGCAAATGTGACATCGTATTAGAACACGTCTTCAGGAGGCTAAGGCACATTTTTCTGTAATCTCTATAAATATTCATATTTAAAGTAAACAAAAGCTATACAAGGTATTAAACCACACAGGTATATGGTAGGTATAGGAAACAAGGTTGTTTGAAAAATAAACATTGTTCCTCCATAATGTTTCATAGAAGAACCATTTTATGATTCATATATCTATTTGCCCACATTTTTACATGAATGTCTACAAAAAATCCCATTTGTAAGTTATACGATTATACTCATGTTGTTCTTGGGTCAACACAATCTTTTCTTTTCTCTGAGGTAAAGGATTTTGGTAGTAAAACACTTATTTGCATAGACGTAGTTTGTTACACTTGATGGTTTGGGTAGTAATCCTTTCTCTTGTGTGTAATCTTAGCCTCCTTCCTACCTTGCCTTTAAGTTATGATATGACGTACAAATGATGTTTGTAAATAATAAAATCTATCTTGTCTACTAATTATTAATACTCTGACTCTGCCCTGTCTCTCTAAACCTAAATAGGCTACTCTTGTTCACTCCACTACACCACTTATGCATATGTAAGTAATAAATTGCAGCTACTCTCCACTCGTGTATTCACTTCTAAATGTAAAAATACAATATTCTATACCTACACAATACAGAACATTTGGCATTAACACTTAACCAAAAAGGCACATTTCATTTTTCATGCAGGTTAAAATTTAGTTATACAGGTAAATTTTTAGATTTGGTGGATTCGAAATTTGGTTGAAAGTGATTAAATCCATTTCAAAATGATAAAGTGATGAGGAGAGTTTACACAAGGATATGGAGATCTTAAACACTTGTTAGTATCTGCTGTTGCTAAGTTGAATTTGTTAAAGGCTTTTATGTTTTTACCTTCAGAATTGCATCCATTCTTCAAAATTTAATTATAACGTAATTAAAAATGTTCCATGTAACAGTCTCATTTGACCATTGGATCAGGTACTTTTAAAAATAAATAGTTCTCTATTTTAAAATTGCAGTTATATTTTGTTTTACCGTTTTTTATTAGACAAGAAAAATCAATAATCATGTATGTCGCTATACATGAACAAGTTCCCTACAAAGGACATGTAATCTAAATATAAGTAGACATGGGTCGCTAATGCACTTTTTACATAGGTACTTTAGGTACCATAAGTTCACCGACAACGAAGTTACTAACTCCGTGACAGTCGTTAATGCAATAAAATAAATATTTGACAATGTTGTAGATACAATCTCTTATCAGTACTTTACACAAGGCAACGCTTTTTCAGAAAGCACTTTCAAGAAGATTTACATCTAAATCTTACACAAGTAAAAGTTCGCGAATGCATTCCTTTTAAATGCATAGCTATCAAGGCTGTATGCGGGGGTTGGACAAGGAAGAAGTTAATTGCTCTCCCCAATATTTTGAAACCCACAATATTTATTATTTTGCTTGTTTACTCAAAAATAATTTTATTTGCTTTTACATCCCCCCAAAGAGTACAGAAAATGACGTTTTTTGACTTTGAGGAATCATTAGCGCTTGAATGTTGTTTTACGTTTTACTTGAGAATTGTCCACCGGCATTTAGACTGGATGGAATT
>JAQFYB010004865.1:0-15221 GCA_034694085.1 Pogonognathellus longicornis
TTTTCTCCCCGTTTCTTCAACTTTAGGAGAAAATTCAAATTTCGTAAAACGATATAAAATGAGTATTACCCAGGTAGTATATACTACTACATTAATATCACATTAAAAATAATGTTGATAGAATGTTTGTGTCAAATGTAGTGTTAACTGGGTAACTATGTTTTTTGGTAATTTTGTAAATAACATTGATTTTTATGATTGAAAAAATATAGGACAATAATTTTAAGGTTTACATTCAATTATAAGATGCATAATAAATTTTAGAGTAATATTTGCTGAAACGAACACGGTGCGGCAGTGCTGAAGAATATTGTTGAACGTGTGTGTGTGTTTGTTAAGGTGGGAAGGTGCATTGTATATTGTGGATAGTGTGTGCATAGAGTGTTTGAGTATAGACTATAAGACTAGAGTGTTTGTGTGTTGAGAAGCAGGGAAAGATGAGGAAGGGAGAGAATAAGGTTTAGCTGTGGACTTGACAAACACACAGACAGAGACAGAATAACATAGAGGCAGTTTCACAGTAGAGCGGAGACGAGGAGCATCTGCATCACAGAATCCACAGAGCCAGCGTTAGTGCATCTCTCAGAATAACATCACAATTCCACATCCAGTCTATTTTCAAAATCGAATTCCACGGCTTTCTCCAAGTGATTTTGTCAAACTCTTCACACAGGTAATTATTTACCACACCCTTATCATTCTTCCCTACTTAGATTTTAAAACACATTCATACTTTAGCAGTTATTCACTAAAATTCGAACAGATGCACTTGTAGGTGCAGTATACAATACACGAACACTACACAATAAACACGTTCATAATATCACAACACACAACTCACCTTCATTTAACTTGAGCAGTACCTACACGTAAATAATATCATATCCCCGTCCATATTCAACAACTGTATACAATCATATAGGCATCTGCCACACAGATAACTACACACTGCTTTACTCTATACATACAACTATTTACATTACTCGCACACAATTTACAACCTGAACTTTATAAATTCTTATCAATTCTTAGAATAGAAAAATTGCTGCAATAATTGCCATTGTGATGTTCTCACACTTATCGTATTACGTAATATTTACTTTGCTTGCTAACAAAATGGCATAGCAGAATAATTCTTAAGTAAACAATACATGCATTATATTATAAGCAATAAAAAGCAAACATAAAATCACTATAGTTAGCTTAAAACCCCGCTCCGCTTGGGAAATACTTTACTGTACGGATAGGAAACCGAAGCTATGTATACATAAAATCTTTAATTGTTTTCTTGATATGTATTTTTAAACTATGGGGTAGGGAGGGGTGCTTATTACCCCACCCACTCAAACTGGCTCAAACTTATATTTCTGAAAGCGTTCACGTTTTTTTAAATAGAATCAAAATTGTAATACCATACAGGCATCGTTTCGCAAATCAGACCCTGTTGTTGCAGAAAATTACAGCCCTGCCGAATTCTTCCTTATGCCAGATTGTCAGATCCTGTAAATTTAAATTCCCGTTTATAGCCCTTGGTATTCTATAAGAACGTATAATGATAGCTAATGTCAAAAGGTAATCTTTTACCTTTTGACAAATCAAATCTTTGACATTAGAGCGTCAAATAATGATGGGAAATGTTTGGAAACTGACTAATTGTCAAGATATATTATATGCTGTAATTATTTCATTTTTGAACAAAAATATCATATTTCAAGCAATGTTAGCGGGGTACCTGAATGTAATTATCAATTACTTCATTCAATATACTATACTCCCACTCCCAGTGCAGTTTTGACATATAAATGAGTGTGCATAACTCAACTACACAGGTTCATTTCAGAAGCACCCGGCGTATCACCTTTTTGAAATACAAAGTTTTATTCAAAAGTGATACAGTAGCGGGATCAGTTTTCACTGTCGTAGGGTTAGTTCATAGTAGGGGTCTATTCAATTTTTTCGCGCTTCGCACGAAAATGGGCAATGAGCAACCTCATGTTTTAAGTTTGCCCCCCACCCCTCCGAAACCAAATCCTGGCTACGTCTATGATAGGGTTTATACATGCGCTGCATGATTAAGTATTGGTTAGGTCTGTCTGAAAAAGGTCGCAGGTCATTTTATAAACCACCATTATAGATATTTTATCTTATAGAGCATCTTTTAGGGCATTTAATGCACAATGACTCAATGAGGCTGCATAACATCATTTGCGCTTAAAGCGCTTTGGTACAAAGCATCTTTAAGTGAGTTTTCATATCTGTCTATCGTAAATCAATTATTTCTAACAGTATGTATGTACTATGTACATGTTTTTTACCACTGCGCTTTAATCGTACATAATGTTGCGCAACCACATTGTGTCATTGCTCATTAAATGGGCAAAACAATTCTCTACAAGATATGTATAGTGGTATATTTCAATGACCTGTGACCTTTTTGAGACAGGGCTTAATCCAGCCCATGTATACGACCTATGGACACTGAAAACTGATCACCCTACAAAATAGCATGGTGAATTGACTGGATCGATGGATTGCACTCAACCTGCATACAAATTGCAACGAGCTTCATGTTTTCTTTAAAGCTCTCGTACTCATTTTGTTGGTGGTGCAGTTTGTATATAACGTGCAATTACAGTGCTAATATCACTCTCATGCTATTTGTTAATTACTTCTAAACATCAGGAAGTCGGATCGAAATTATTTCTCCACTTTACGTTGTATATAAAAGAATGATTTGCTTTTCAAAAAATATAAGCTTCCAAAGTTCTATACACTACCCTGAATACTTTCGTATTTCTAGAAAGTTCTTGCACACATTTTGCATGCAAGTTGTATATGCAATTATCCGCTCTATGCAGTTGGACCTGTATTGTACTCTGCAACAAAACATCAGATTTCAAAAGTAAACTACAAGCGGAGTTTTAAACTATTGAGACTCGTTCTATGCTACTCATTACATTCTGTACGTGTTTCTATACTCTGTCGTAATTCTCTACTCTGTTAATTTGTTGGCAAAATGACAACTTTAGAAAAAGTGGCGCTTTCAAAAATGAAAACACTGAAAGAAACTATTTTTTATACCGTTCATGATTTTCATACAAGTAAAATAACCGGAGGGATTATTCTAGCTATTACCTACCTATATCTACCAGGATTCTAATTTATGATTTCTTGATTGCTTTCTTAGCTGGTCTTTGTGTATTAAACTGTATGTAGGAAGAAAATTGCAAAACAAAAGTATCATAATGTAAACTTATGATATCTACATACTTTATGGTAGTTTTAAGAACAATTTTTTAAATAGGTACCTAATTCAGGATACGGTACAGACATTTTGTAATTCTTACATCAAATTCCATACGAACTAATTAAATTATATTTAATGTAATTAGTGCATAGGTCGATATTAGTGAGATTGCGTAACAAAGATGAGAAAGATGTATATTTGTATAGTGAATATTTTTATTAAAAGCATTAGAGTGTTTGGGAATTGGGAGTGTTGGTACTGGGAGTACCTGTGAAAGGAATTTTTGTGTGCAGTTAGTGTGCGTAGTTGCTGGGTTGTAGCATGGTACATCGTAAAATATGCCAATATTAAAGATGAAGATAATAGAGAATGAGGTGGTGTTGGATTTGCATAGTGGAAGATGCTTGGATGTACAAGTGTATGATATTTTAGCATGTGGCATTCTGGCATTGGATTGCATTGGTTTAGTGACAAGCAGAAGTAGACTCGACAAGGAGTTTCTGGAAGTGAGAATTAGGAGATGGAGATTACACAGATGAGGATGAGACGGAGACGTGTAGAGATCACACAGAAAGACTTCAGTGCTGCTTCATGAACAGTCTGCTAACAAACGACACTGAAAAACACACGCAGGGAGGAGGGGAAATCTATTTATAGCCGTGAAGAGCACATTTCCAATTATCTTACATTAGTGTGTCTTATATTATGCCTATATACCATATTGCCATGATCTTTGTATAGCAGTGTGTAGTGTATTTGTATATGTGGGTATTTGGCTATGTATAAAATGGTGCAAGCTAAAAATCTAATACATATACATGAACAATAATAACAAATCATGGCTGTTTCTAAACTGATGTTGTGCATACTAGGACTAAAAGACATACATTTTATACTTACGTTCGCGTTCTTTTGCAAGTAATCTTATGTTCTTCATTATTTTCTAGTTTATCTGTATCTTGAATGAATAGTCTCACTCCCACGCACATCAGTCCCATGCTCGCTTTACTGGAATCATTTCTTCCGAAAATGTATTCAAATATTTCCACCATACAATTCTCGAACAATATTATTCATAATAAGCTGACAAACCGAACTAAATACTAATACATTACAAATACAAAATGAGATTATAATTGTCATTAGGTATATAATTAGGTGCAAGATAACATGTAACATAGCATATTTGTTAAACCCAATTGACAACTGGACCAAAAAGTTGTATTTAGGTCGAGAGAAAATATTCCAGCAATGAGTGTTACTATCGTACTAAGTATTTACACAGTACAATATAATATTATACAATGGAACCTTTTTCTCCCTCAATAGACCCTTTATAAATTCTGTACCCTTACCCAACCTTGAACTATTATAGAATTCTTTCTTACAAAACATGTTATTGTAAATAGTCAGTTTAGGTACTTTTTTGTCAACAACTATTCTTCTCATTTCGTATAAATACGGAAGACTTTTTCAAGCAAATCATAATTCTACAAATCAAACTTTCTCCCGAAGTTCTTACGTTATTATTTGACAATATTATAAATAAATACCGCCATTATTTTGTTTATACATTTGAATTGTCCTTCAGGGCGAGAAAAACTTTAAGATCGTATAGAGAATTCGACTTTGTGACTTAAAAAACCAAAAAAGCTGTTGGGTAAAACGTCTGAAATAGTAAGTACAAGTTCAAGGAATGCAATTGCCCTTTTACCCACCCTCTGTATACGGCCTTGATTATATTTATTTCAATTAGGTGAATTGAAGTCTTTTCAGTTTTCAGACGGCAAACCAATGTCTAATCAATTTCATAATCTACAATTTTTTACAGTGTATATAGTCTACCTACCTAATTTATGATTTTAATTGTAAATTGAAAGATTAATTTAGAGGTTTACAGTTTTCAGTACAAAAACTCTGAACTTCCTCAGCTCTAAAATACTACATTCTGAGCAACACGTGAATTGGCTCTGTACGGAGTACTGAACTAATAATATTATTATTGTCACAGATATGTGATCCTACCAATATTATGCATGTAATCATGTAGTCATATAAATAGCTTAATGTTTACTACTAGCAGATTTAGTAGCTTCGGCTGGCTCGCTGCCTCAAAGCATCACATCTGAAAATCTTCCTTTTTGGTGTGTGGAAGTGAGTTGTCTCATACATCATACATAAGGCAAGCACCAGCTTAGAAAAAATGCTTTTCTGCCCGGCATCCCAAATTTTTCGGCTTGTCCGGAACGGACATGCCTTATGGTTCCACACCCGGTATCCTAGATAGCTTGATCTAACTGCCCGGCGTCCTATTAGATAGTGTCACTGGGGTTTTTAAGCTGCCTTGCCTCGCAGGGATAGAATTTTCAAAATTTCCCCGGTAGCAATGCTACCGTGCTACCGAAAATTTTCTATCCCTGCTTGCCTGTTACAGACAGGGATTGCAATTCTAAAAAATTGTAATTACCGAAAATACACATTTTCTGAACTCCTGGGCAAGTATAAGGATCGAAATAGAAAGAATGATTGAACTTAACTTCCAAACTCTGGATGACGAATCTGACCTATAGGGTATGCAATGCAGATGTATTAGAGTCCATAGTCCATACCGATAATCCATGGCTGACTACCAGAGCACCAACTAGATATGCATATATTATGGACATAATTTTGAGTCATGGGTATGACCACACCGAAAAGTGCTCCTAAGAGCTTTCTAATCTCTATTGAATGTCAAAGTCCACTCTGAATAATAAGAATATGATTATAAACATGAAAGCTATTATAATTTTTGTGAATGTTTGCAGTTGAGGTGAATAAACTTGTGGCGACCAGTTGATAAAAGGACTTGAAAATGGATAAGCACATCCCTGTTCGACTAAGCGACGCATCCGTCCTTGACACGGAGTTTTCTTCGATCAGAGAAAGATTCGATGCTGAGATGAGAAGAATGGAAGATGAAATGAGCAACTTCAGAACTCAGCTTCTGCAGAGACAAGACAACTTCTTCTCAACCTCCTCACAAACCACAACCTCGGCAAACAAAACCACAGGCACCAGGTAGGCAAATAATTACTTATGCAGACTAAAAAACATCCAATGTACACATAATATATTTTCAAGGTCTTTTCTCTCTGTCTCTTCCTCTAATCTTCTATATTATCATACCTCATATTTTCCTACACATCCACCTGCCATAATATCCAACCATCATCATGCTCCACAAAATATTTCCACTTTTTTGCTTCTTTAAGGGACTCAAGACCTCTCCATCCACTTGCACTCACAATTAGAGCGGCCTTATAAATTGCCCTCTGTGATAATTCTAAATATTATATAATTCATTAATTCATTTACAACCCATAAAATTGTAATTGCGTAATATAAATAACTAAAAGTAACTCTTGACTCATATCATAGCTAAGAATACTTCAGCTAGAAATAAATTTAAAGTTACATTTGTAATATACGCGGAAGAAGAAGGTATAATATAATCATCATGTCAATGCGCAATGTAATGATACAATTAACGGTATGTGCGGTGTGATGTGATGTATGTGAGACGTCATGGTTCATGAAAAGTGTAGCTATAAGCAATTATATATTTTTAAAGTTGCGACGCACAAAAAAGATTGAAATAAACTGGGTCGGTTTGGATTCACTAGTTTGATTTCCGTTAATTACTATCCAGGGTAAAAATGTATACAAGGGTTATATGTAGCGGCTAATCCATTACTGTGATTGGGTTCATAAGAAGGCGTCATATTGCATGGGTTTTGGGTGGGATAGATTAGAATATACTGGGTTAGATTCAAAATTGATGCATCATGCAAGCCAGTTATTGCTATGCACTATGCAATACTATCTGCTGTCGACGTATAATAAATTAACCTTAATATAAATTATGGCAGCTTTTGCTACTGTTATGTAAATGTTGTGTCTGTCTTTCCGTCACGCACAAACTACACTCTTTCTCTCAATAAGTATTCTATCTTTAGTTAAATTGAGAAAGATAGGATGGTCTGACAAATATTTTGCATAGGTATATTATGCACAAAAGTTATTTATGTTTACATTTACATGGCACTCGATATAAATGAACGTTTATACTAGAGGTGTAAAAGGGCAGACATTTTAAAACCGCAACATGCCCCGCCCCAACTCGAAAATTTAAAATCAGAACCCGAATCTAACTCTAAAAAGTAGAAAAATAGGTTATTAGGACGCTTCATTAATTTCTACTTCAATGATCGCATCGAGAAGTCTTAACTAATACCAAAATAAAATAAGATGTCCATATCCGATATCGGACGGGCAGGCTATGATCTGGCTAGGCTCGTTTACACCTCTAGTGTAAATATACTATTAATGTATGTAAAATGTACATGTACCCTAGAAAATACTGAAAGTGAACTGAAAATGTGAATGTTTGTTGTTTGTTTGAGGATAAGGAAGATTGCTTTTGTAGTTGGAATTTAACATTGACAATTCCGTTGGCTTATTGTTGTTGACTAGTTTTCTGGACTCAATGGCGTCCGACTTGTTAAGTAACAGTGGAATGGATGACCTCATCGCCTCTTCTCTATCTTCTGCTAACAAATCTTTCAAATCCACAACTTCTTCTGCCTCATCTATGCTCAGGTGCACATGGCTTAATTGCTTATCACATAATCACACTCTCATGTACAACCCACACATCCACACTCGTCACACAAACCGGGCATCCACACTCCAACGCTAAATCCAAGTATAAAAAACTCACAATCTGACAAAAAACTAAGCACATGGGCACCACATTTTATTATAAACTTATTTCAGACCTCAAACCAGGTTATAATTTTAACAAAAAATCGAATTGCAAAGTTAACAACACCATAATAAATATTAATATTCATGGAAATCCGGAATGTGGAAATTCAATTCTACCAATTTGTCCTGATAACACAAATTATAGCCGTATACAGGGGAAAGCATGCGCATAATCCCCCTAAATCCCCAAAAGAGTTATTATGCCGTGAAAGGACAAAAACGTCAAAAACGCTACTAGCGAATTCGATGCATTTTGTGCGCGATTATCGACATATCTATTCCTCATGTTTGGATCCTCCGAAATCGACTTTGGATAGACAAAGGAAACAATTCGGTAATACAAGGTGTCGCCGTTATCTCTTCGAGCAGTAGTTTCGCTTTCACTATGTACACATGCTCTATAACTAAACGCTGCATAGAATTTTCCTGCATCATATTTATAAGTGGGTTTCAAAGACACGGGCAGTAAAGGTACGTGAAAGCGCTGTGCACTGGAAAGATGGCAACCCTCTAAACAAAGACAAAGCGTATAGCGGTTAACACACTTTGTCTTTGTTTAGAGGACGCTGACTACTGTGACTACCAATCAGTTCAAAATATTTTTTGTTCAACAATTTATTAAAATATGAAAAAACATGATAGTAAATTAATTTAGTACATTATCAGTCGAGTAGTACCAATCAAGGAATCGAGTGGTATTAATATCATATTTTTAATTGCCCTAATTTATTTACAAGATCCGAATTTAAATCTGTTAAAAAATTCATTTTCTGGCTTTCGTGTACCACTAACGATAAGTTTTGTCATTTGCAAGTTCCAATATACATTTTAATTATCGAACAGTAGTTCAATAAGAAATCCAGTACCACAGCCAGTAGCAAAGTAATTCTTCTCGCAAGGCCGTATCCAGAAATTGATTTCGGATAGGGCAAATTCCCATTATAAGATACAAATATTTCGCGAAGAATTTGGCGATTTTTCCAAAATTTCCTCTTTTTTAGGATTTTTGGACATTGGAGATGGGAAATTGCCTGTGTGCCCCTGTATACAGATTTGAATATTGACATCTAAATGAAAATTTACGGTGAACAGATGTTGGGTGGGGGTCCCCATCTGCTAAGTGTCTACCAAATTGGAACATTT
Organism: Pogonognathellus longicornis; assembly: GCA_034694085.1. Lineage (NCBI taxonomy): Eukaryota > Metazoa > Arthropoda > Collembola > Entomobryomorpha > Tomoceridae > Pogonognathellus > Pogonognathellus longicornis. Next base: position 9,200 of record JAQFYB010004865.1, read on the forward strand.
GTATGTATTTTAATTTAATCCTTACAAATTTTCCCTTTCCACATTCCGATGTTGCTAAACTTCGATTCGTCCTTGAGATTATGACCTGGTTATTCATTTGTTGCCACAAGTTGCAGCTTGTATAACTTTAACAGACAAAGAAACTAGGTATTCTATTAATGCAATGTGCATAGCTTCCATCCATATACGATTTCTTTCTTGTACATACATACATTATCTAACCCTATGCCTATTATTAAAATATTAATAATTAAATCAAATCTAAAAATAATTGAATGAAACTGGTACAATAAAATATACTTTCGCTTTTTATTAATATCTACATTTTATATTGTAATATTAAAATTAATTTAATTGCTAACTTTTTGAGCAATTCAAAAATCTTAATTCGAGGATTATGTTAATTTGAATGTAAGTATTTTGCCCAAGCTTCATTGCTTTTTTAAATAATATCGGCATCTTTAAACCTATTTCCAACTCCCAATAGCTCTGAGGAAAGTTATGGATTCCTCTGCTGAAAGTTTTCGAAAATTCACAGCATGAAATATATGTATGCATTATAAATTATTTGAAGTAGATATTAAATTAAATTGCTAATGCAATGTAATATTGAGGTAGATATTATTATTTTTGTATTAGTTAGAATAAATACAATACTTAAAGCAAATCTACACACACAACACACATCATTTAGAATAATGCAAGTCAAATACACATCATAATGAGATTTTTGTACATTCATTAGTAGACTGCGACTACACTAACTACGCTGCACTAATTGCAGAGTATGCAATTTTAGCAATTTTGCTTTTATAGAATTTTTGAAATTGCTTCTTCGTGATGATCTTTCATTGTTAGAGCATACATCTTTAATGTAACTCCATTACATAAGTACAAAGATTTTCGTTAAGAGTCTAGGTAATACTTTTTCATGTATATGAACACAAACACCCGATCTGTTGGTAGCATAATTTTTAATTAAATATAATAGGATGTAGAACTAAATGACAAATATTTGTCCAAATAGACAATAAATAAAGAATGACAAAATAATGTTCTGATCAGTGAAATGTTGCGTATGATGTATAGTGCTAACACGGGAGGAGGTAGTGTCCTGGAAGGAATGAACAGTCCCCTCATTCAAGACGATGGTGACGGAAAATCATTGAAGCTCCGTTTCGATGTTAGCCAATATGCTCCGGAAGAAATCGTTCTGAAAACCGTCGACAATAAGCTTCTCGTGAGGATTCATTATTCAAATTTGTGACTTAATTTAACATTTTTAGCAACTGAAACATTTTGAGAAGGATAATTTTAAAATTGCAGGTTGAAATGTGCATAAAATGAGATTTGTTAATAATGATGACATTATTTTGATTGATGTAGGTTCATGCAAAACACGAAGAGAAGTCTGAGACGAAGTCTGTGTACCGCGAATACAATCGAGAATTTTTATTACCTAGTGGAGTGAATCCGGAACTGATCCGTTCAAGTTTGTCCAAGGATGGTGTTTTGACTGTAGAGGCTCCATTGCCTCAACAAGCATTGCCTCCACCAAACCAAGCCATCCCCATCAAATTCTAAAGACGTCCACCCCACCGCCCCAGCATTATCATTAATTCATTAATAATTACTCGTCTGATTTCATTATCAAACTCACGTCATTTAAAATTGATTTATGTAGCTCTGTCCCTCAGCCAGACACACTACAAAGCTCTTTATTTGTGTCGTCATCATTGCATTATAAGATATTAAGAAAAAGGTTGTTCAAAATTAACTCTCGGCAACTATATCGTTGTTATTAATGCTAATAATATGTACTAGGTCAACTACTATTTAATAAACAGCAATTCATTAAACAAACAAGTTGTGACACCCTTGCGAGTGCAAGTGCAATACAAGGCCTTTACTATAACGCTTTCCCTAGAGCAAATAATTAAAATTAAATCTTGTAAATGCTACACAATAATATTAGTATGTTACAATGTTACAATATAATATGTAGACGATAATAACAGAAGCATCAATGTTAAAAATTAATTCTTTTAAACGAGTTATAATAATTAGAAACTGCTGCTGGTTATGATAATAATAGATTGCTAACAAAAACATCAAAACCAAGAAAGCATGGTGTGAATGTGAATGACAAGAAGATTATGGGCAAGGAGCCGACGAAGGAAGTAGATCTGTTAATTGCTAATGAAGATGAAGTGAAACTGAAAAGATTTGTAACTTCATCCCATGCTTTACCTAATAATTTCAACTCCATTAAACCAATACAACATGCAATATTATAATTATACATTAATGATGGTGTGCTAATGATTTAGGGTTATTATTATTATTGATATTTATGAGTCTCGCATTGTTTAAGAAAACTTTCATGATGTACTAATTTACACAATAATTATCTATACGCACTATAATTATATTCATGATCAAATAAAGTCACTCTCCTGTATTTCGATACTACAAAACGCCACCTTCGTGCATCCTATCGCCGCGCCGTGGTGGCAGATCAAGGCATAGATTTAAATGGCAATTAAACGCAATTTTGACAACACTACAATTTGTTGTGCTGTGAAATCTTAGCTCCTCAGATTTCACACATGAATCCTTGTAGCGTTGTTAAATAATGCTGTGAATCTTCTAGTTTAATATTAATTACGATGCACAGTTCAACTTTCCATTTCCCAATCAAATCTGAATGTACATACATGAGCAGGGGCGTATCCTGGTCACACCTGGGGGGCTTGAGCAAACCTCGGTTATATATATTGAACAAATTTGGGGCAAAATTCAGTATAAAATTCATCAAATTCACGCGTAGCTTGAAAAAAATTATAGTTCAAAATCAATGGAAATTGCATCAAAATCGCGCATAGCGATAACAATAACCTCTTTTTTGGGATTAGGGAGAAACCTGACTTTATCTAGTGTAAAGTCCCAAAATTGGGGGAAGGGTTTCATCCCCTTAATTGGGGACCCCAGCAATTTATGATCTCTTCTACGATAGCCAATTCAGCCAATACGATATGACAGCTCATAATTTATTATACTAGTAATATGCACAAAACCACGTGCCCAAAACACAAGTGTTCCCCATTGTTGGCTTCTGTTTGTCACAGATGTTTTAACATTCTTGTTGAGATTCTATCATTCAAACTATCATAAAAATTAGGAATTAGAAATTACGTAACGCATTTATAGACCCTCTAAATTATGAAATAAAAATTGTTCAGAATAGTACTAACAACTAAAGTTTAATATAGAAATGTTAGTCGTTAATTGAAAAGTTGATTTACAATGTAAAAGGTTAAATGTGAATCTTTTACATTATTACTTTTATTTCATAGCTCATTTTGACAGAAATAATAATATCAGAAGCAAACTTAGGGATCTCTGAAATTGGCTTCTGCGACTTAGGCAACTTGGGAGTCATCTCCCGCACCAGGGTGAGGTGAGCAATCTTCCAAGGGACTCCCACGAAAATCCACGGGAATATTTCCTCTTTTCTTACCTGGAAGGTACCTAATAAGGTAATAAGTGTAAGATACTGTTTCCTGAATTAAAGCTTTCTAGTTTACCGTGGGTTACGTCACCAGCATATTACCTGTTATTGTAGTAGTCTACCAATCAACACTGTACGAAGGTATCACTTGCCCCTGAGACATACTCCTATATTACCCATAATGTGTATTACATCCACACTTTACCAAGGTGCCAACTGTCAAGTGACATGACCCTTGTTCTGATATATATAAATTATGATATATATAAAATGACGGAAAAGTGGGTGAACAATGGATACGACAAACTAAGACGGAATAAAATGAAGGACTTACAAACTTATTCAAACACAACTCAATTTATTGATCATTGTCTACAAAACTGGCTACCGTAGCTCGAAGAATGTACATTAATTTTATCTAGATAAATGCATGTGACAGAAGAAATGAACAAAACAGGCTATAATATTACACTCACAAATATTTGACAAATCAAACAAGTTATTCTCAATCAGCCACAAAGTCTACGTAATCTTCATATGAAACAAAAACATTACACCGAATTAAGTGATAATAATACTTGGTAAATTATGCAGTGAAGATGCTAGTAAAACAAACAAATTGTTCATTCCTGCAAATATAAATACAATAAACAATGCACTGAAAAGTTGATCCACAAATCAAATCAAACACTAGAATTAAATGATGTTAAAAGTGCAACTAATATTGCCAATAATAAGTCAAAACAAGCTCAGATCTTCTTCCCACTCGAATCGAAACCGACTGAAACCGATTAGCAGTAAAATGAAATCTTTTGAAATGCAAATCCTCATAGTTAAATAAAGAGTGAAATGATTGGTAAAATAATTAATAACTAAGCATATTACATAGTGTAAGCAAACGGAGTTTCGGAGCCAGAAACACAACATGCAGCTGTTTGGTTTGATTGTTTCCGATTAGTTGCACCAATTACAGACTGCTGTTATAATTGAAAATTACATTTGATATAATATTTTTCGCAAGGGAAGACAAACTAAATTATTTAAAATGATTATAACTGTGCCAGCACTTGAACTCTTTGTTAATAATATTAAGATCGCTTGAATAATACCAATATCAGACCTACTGGACATAATAATAATAATGAACTACATAGCACGTTTGGGAATTGTATAGTTACTTCGTACATCGTGGATTACTAATAAAAGGGTTGTCCCAACCTCATAATGAACAGCATAGGTACCTAATACTTTACTATAACTTACATATTTAGATAGATATAGAGATTAAAGATAGTACATACACGTGTGGATCTCCTATCTTAATCACAACTACGATTCCATAACTTCATTTTCATTTAAGTCACTACCACCACAATTTAATTTTACTTGCACGACCTATTTTTATGCAAAGTAGATCATACTCTTACACAGTTACATATTTTTATTGTACTACAACCGGCTTCTGCAGTACAGAAGTAGAGTTTAGGATGACTAACGGGAAAACAGATTGTGTAACAAAGATATTTTGGGTTGAAAGTCTGAGGGAGAGTTCACTCGAATAGAACAAAAGATCTTCGTGTATCTATTGGATGTTTAGACTGATTTAATATTGCGGGTGTCTTTAGTCAAAATGCAGATGGAGAATGGAGACTCATTTTTTCAATTGAATACATACTTCTTTCTCATTCTCTTAGTTAAATACTATTGAGTTTTTAGTCCACCATGATTTCCAAATGGACAGATCCAACACGTGTTTGTCTGTCGGGAATAATGTTGTGTGCCCAGGCTTTGCACTCGATGTTGATGAGGACACCAGCTGCAAAATCACCCAACATATTATTTAAACATCCATAGTCAACATAGTCCATCACTCACACACCAGTTTTACAATGTTAATTATGAATATTTTGAAAGTTGCTTACAAAGTGGCTTCGTTAGTTGAAGCATTACGAAAGGTGATTGGTAACCTCGCTGCTTAGCGTAGGGGAAGTAATAGCTAGGAATTCCAGGCATTGGGTAATAGTTCACTGGTCCAATATTTTCCTTATCTGCTGGGTTTTCTCCCTCGCACGATATCCAAACAGTGTTTATGAAATTTTTAAACTATTATGTAAAATAATACACATTAGAACTTCCCTTCTTGTGACATTGGTTCAACCAATTACTAAATTATATTATTATCTTACTTCAGCGGTGTTTTCGTTCAACTTCTCTGCCTCCTTCTCAACGTACTTCTGGAGTTCTGTTGGCATACCACCCTCCACCTTTTTGGCCAAGGATTCCGTTAGAATAGCTTTAGTAGGATTTCCTTCTTTTTTGGTGTTGGATTCCCAGTCCCAAGGATTACCGAAACCGACAGGCTCCCATCCGAAAATCTACAAACATAAACTCAATATTTGAACATGGTATAAAAAGCACTGAGCATAGGGTACATAATAAGGGTATACAATCTCAAGAAAATAATCAGAAAATTAAGCGCTTAATGTGCTTAAATTGCTCTGCGCATGATTT
>JAQFYB010004866.1:0-15220 GCA_034694085.1 Pogonognathellus longicornis
TCCATAAGTTAATCTACACTCTAGTGTATCACAAAATCCGGGAGCTTATGCGCCAGCCAAATAGGTCCAATGTTAGTTGTAAACAATCCGCTTCTATGAAAAGAGTTGTATTAAAGGTGTCAAACATTAAGTAATTGCAGGAGTTGGACATATTGAAAACATTTTTATACCTGGCATCAAACCGGCAATTAAGGAAAATCTCCATCATTTAACCACAACAGTTAGGGATCATTCGTTTAAAACAAGAACTGGACCAGTCGATTCGTAAGTAAATTTGGTACCTACTATATTTATTGAATATTATATGTTTGAAAAGTTACACTATAAGAGGTAAAATAGATTAGGTTTATTAAATTTTACACCAAAACACGAATAGTGGTGGTATAATACCGGTAGCATATTGAGACTACCGAATTAATATCATGACTGATCACCAAATTAAAATAATTGTAGACTTGTAGCATTCCTGGTGACGTAAGAACGAGGTAGCGAGCGGAGAAAACTTTCCAATCCATTATGCATCATTAGTAGGCCATTATATTTAATAAACATTCCATTCTTTGTATAAAATTTCATTCCATTTCATTTCAATTCATTTTTTGCCATTTAAATGAAAAATACTTTTTGAAATGAAATGAAATAATTTTTGGTGAAAATGAAATGAAAAATAAGATGTCCTTTTCATATAGTGGTTTTTCATATCTAGCCTCTTTCTATGAGCTGCATTTCCGCTCATAGAAAGGGGCTATAAATAACACGCAGCAGTAGCATAATAAAAGAAACTCGTTATTTAGTAAAAGGTTAATAAACATGTTGTTAAACTATTGTTGTTTGTCCACACTGGCCCGTCGGTCCGCTATATATCTCGGTGGCATACTACTGATTTCTGAGGAGACGGACTACCGATTTGTTGAACCGGAAACAATTGTCTTTGATTCCAACAATGGCTTCACACTGTATTTCATACATATAATGCAATGCAAGTATAGTTTTTTTCCATTTTCACCACTAGAGATTTATTGAAATTACTCCTCTCGAGGATAAAATATGTGTGTTTCTAACAAAAGGTACATTGTTTGATATTCAGGATTCGACGTGAGGAGCGATCAAAGGTTTATCTCTCTCACCTTTTGTGTATAAAATAAAAATTTGTGCGAATTTTTAAAAATACTTCCCATTCATTTAAATTTTTCATTTTATTTTTAGAAAATCGTATATTTTTTGTTATTTTTTATAGTAACAAAAAGCTAATATCACACAATGTACCCATTTCCTAAATCCCACACATATACATATTTAGCATTTTCCAAATGTATCCCTTATCATTAAATAACCCGTTTGCATATATTAGAAGTTCATGTTGCGGCGTAAAATTATTTAATTGAGGATATGGAGTTTTTGATTTAGAAATTCGCGCAAACGCTAAATAATAACATAAGGTCCTAGGGCTTTACAATTTTTCTGATTGGAACGAAAATATTTTATTACATCAAATAGACAGTGAAATTGATTGCTTACACAATCCCATTTACAGTTAGCCCTAAAAAAGCCGTGGTGCGGACACGCTGTCCAAGCCAAATTAATTTTTTCAGTTTTGGTATAGGAAATGCCCTCTTAATATTTTTTTAGAAAGCTGGGAATTTTTGAATAGGTCAGCTAGGTTACCTTACACATTATAGCAAAGTTTAATAAAATTTAGTCAGATGATCTGACCTACAGAAATTTTCAAAGTTGACAAGTCCAAAATCTTGCCGTGTAAAAGAGCCTAGACTTTAAATCATCGTACTGTCGCGCCATAACATTTTAGGCTAGTCGGTACACTTTTCCCTACACTTTTACATGGGGACGGCGTTACCTAACAACAGCATTTTACGTAACTTTTAAACTCACGGATCTTTGAGTGTTAAACTATATTTAGTGATATAGCATGAATTCATAGCGAAATATTACTTTAGTTCAACACAACTCTTTTTTGCTGGTTCATGTAAATACCTGCTGGGCAAGATCGTAGAGATTGGAATTGCAAAAAAGGAAATCACACTTTTTTCCTAAATTTTATGCACATAGTAGCTGTTTAGGTTTGATCTTTTTTGATTCTGACGGATTCGAGCTCTTACGTGTGCATAACTCGAAAGTGTTTCGGCTTTTTAGGCAAAACGTTTGAGATATTCTTATGCATTCTCTGGGGGTGTACCACACTACGCATCCCCTATGGCTACGCGCCTGTACCCATACGTGGCTAATATACTAGAAGAAATTATAAAAACGTGTTGCAAATTGGTATATTTATTATTATCTACTCAGTGAAGGCTGCGATCCCCGTTCTCTTACAAAGTTTGTGAATTATTAAAACCCGTTTTCGTAAACACACGCTTCTAAAATTCTGAATTAGCCAATTAGTCTGGATCACACCTAAAAATAACTAAGCGAACCTCTTCGCAGTACCGTAACGATGGGGAGGGGAGGTGAGGAACGTCCTCACGGCCGGGACACAAAAAGGCCGGGCCCGGATGACTGCCTAAATATTTATATTTAATAACAGTCACCTTGACGACCGTGATCTTATCAGACTTAATTTTTCACTTATGGAAAAAGTCATTAGTTAAGTAAAGAATGTTATATGTTAGTACATTTCTCCCAAAATCCAAGAAAAGTGGTTCTTTTTGCCGTAAAAATGCAAAAAAGCGCAAATTTTTTCGCGCTAAGCGCGATTTTTTTTTCAATTTTGGCCAAATTTGCAAAAACATTTCGCGCTACGCGCGAATTTGATGCATTTCATACTTTTTTCTATTTGAGCATCAAATAGTATTTTAGGTATTTAGTCTGAACTCTTCTTTAGGAGTTCGTTAGTACCGACAGCCGCACACTGTTCCTCACGGCCGGGACAGGCTTGTTACGGCACTGCATTCGACATATCGCATCACAATTCTGACAAAAGTTTTGATAAACTGCTTTTATACAATGTTTTAGTATGTACCTACAATACCTACTGCATGTGCAAGGTCGTCATAGTGTAATAAGTTGTTCTAATAAGCTCAAGAGTTTTAAACTCTTCCAGTGAAAGTAGAAATAATTATTATAAATACTTGCAGCGAAGAAGTACGAAACAAGACCTTGCCTCAATGACATTTACATATACAGCATGCGTCATGAATTAATTAGTTGTAAGCTATTTGAACTTTGGTAGGAATTGTTTTGTCAAGTACATGCATACTGCTGTTATCTAATATGTTTTAAACGCGTGCTTATTTAAAAAAAGTTTAAGTATGATGAATGTTATGACTGACCTTTGTATTTAAAATGCATATTCTTTCCGCTGGTTTTTTTCTATTATAAATTATAGTTTAAGCTAATTGCCTTAAATTCATAATAGACACTTATACAACTATTTTAGCTTAACTAGATGGCTTTGTCAACAAGCAGTACAATACTAACAAGTGCATATGTATTTCTAATGTTTATTGTGGCGTAGTAGTCTCCTGTGCTAACTTGCTTGGAATTGTGTCAGACTCACAGTCTGGTATCGGTATCGGAGTTGCCATTCTACTCCAACTTGATGTGCTGAAACCCCGTTCAATCTTAACGTGCATCAGAACGTTGATATTTGGCAATGGGATTTTTAAAAAAGTTAATTTAATCGTATCTCAAAATGATAAAAAACGATATAGGTATACCATCTATTGAATATTTAATATTTCCATCCACGTTATTGGTAGCACTCGCATACGTCTACATGCAAACTAGGCCTAGAATGTACATACCACAAAATGTAGGAAGACACCAACATACCAATATAAGCCATTAAGAGAGAAAGTGAAAAACCAGAAAGAAATATAAAGAATAATAAAGGAATCAGACCGATAATGTCAAATGTTATCCAACACATTTAACAAAGTGTTGTGCGTAAAATTTATACAAACTAAAATAACTATAAACTTTAACTACTTTACAAGAAACTGAATATTTAGCTACACGAATAAATCACATAGTTGTAAACAATCCGCTTCTATGAGAAAAGTTGTATTATAGGTGCCAAACTTTAAGTAATTGCAGAAGTTGGACATATTGAAAACATATTTTATACCTGGCATCAAACCGGCAATTAAGGAAAATCTCCATCATTTCACCACAACAGTTAGGGACCATTCGTTTAATACAAGAACTGAACCAGTGGATTCGTAAGTAAATTTGGTACCATATCTTTTAAATATTATTTGTTTAAAAAATTACACAAAAAAAAGTAAAATAGATTTGGTTTACTAAATTTTACCCCAAAACACGAATAGTGATGGTATAATGCCGGTAGCATAGTGAGACTACTGAATTAATAAAATCATGACTCCCCCCCCCCCCAAAATTAAAATAATTGTAGCCTTGTAGCTGAACATTTCGAAATTTCTAACCGATCCTGGTGACGTAAGAACGAGGTAGGGAGCAGAGGAAACTCCCAGTCCATTATGCCATCATTAATAGGCCATTATGTTTAATAAACATTTCATTTCTTAAATAAAATTTTATTCCATTTCATTTCAAATCATTTTTTGCCATTTAAATGAAAAATACTTTTTGAACTGAAATGAAATAATTTTTTGTGAAAATGAAATGAAAAATAAGATGCCTTTTTCATATAGTGGTTTTTCATATCGATGAGCGCAAATGCATATCATAGAAAGAGGCTTCAATATAACACGGCAGCAGTAGCATAATAAAAGGAACTCGTTATTTGTTGAAAGGTAAATAAACATGTTAAACCATTGTTGTTTTTTTCATACTGGCCCATCGGTCCGCTAATTACCTCGGTGTCATACTATTGATTTCTGAAAGACGGAATACCGATTTGTTGAGGCGGAAACATTTATCCTTGATTCCAACAATGACTTTCCATTGTATTGTATACATATAATGCAATGCAAAGTATTTTTTTTCATTTTCACTACTAGAGGTTTATTGAAATTTGTCCTCTCGAGGATAAAATATGTGTGTTTCTGACAAAAGGTACATTGTTTGATATTCAGTATTCGACGTGAGGAGCGATCAAAGGTTTAGCTCTCTCACCTTTTGTGTATAAAATTAAAATTTGTGCGAATTTTTAAAAATACTTCCCATTCGTTGAAATTTGTCATTTTATTTTTAGAAAATCGTATATTTTCTGCTATTTTTTATAGTAACAAAAAGCTAATATCACACAATGTACCCCTTTCCTAAAACCCACACATATATTTAGCATTTTCCAAATGTATCCCTTATCATTAGGAGTCGACTGATAACCCATTTGCATATATTAGAAGTTCGTGTTGCGGCATAAAATTATTTAGTTGAGGATATGGAGCTTTTGATTTAGAAATTCGCGCAAACGCTAAATAATAATATAACGTCCTAGGGCTTTACAATTTTTCTGATTGGAACGAAAATATTTTATTACATCAACTAGACAGTGAAATTAATTGCTTACACAATTCCGTTTACAGTTAAACTATATTTAGTGAAATATACCATGATTTCACAGCTACAAATTACTATAGTTCAACAAAACTCTTTTTGCTGGCTCATGTAAGTATCTGCTGGGCAGCATAGTAAAGGTTGGGATTGCAAAAATCTATTTATGCTTGATCTTTACTGATTATGAGGGATTCGAGCTCATACATGCGCGTAATTCGAAAGTGTTTCAGCTTTTTAGGCAAAACGTTAGAGATATATTGTTATGGATTCTGGGGGTGTACTGCCCTTTGCATCCCCTATGGCTACGCGCCTGTACCTAAACGTGGCTATAATCTACTGGAATAAATTATAAAACCGTTTTGCAATTTGGTATACTTATTATTATCTACTCAGTGAAGGCTGCCATCCCCGTTCTTTTACAAAGTTTGTGAACTTTTAAAACCCGTTTTCCTAAACACACGCTTCTAAAATCCTGCATTTGCCAACTGGTCTGCATCAATTCTTAGTGCACGTGCAAGGTTATCTCATCATAGTATAATAAGTTGTTTTAATAAGATAAAAAGTTTTAAACTGTTCTAGTGAAAGTAAAAATAATTATCTTAAATACTTGAAACGAAGAAGTACAACAGAAGGCCTTGCCTCAATGACATTTACAAACAATACAGCAAAATATTGAATGCGTCATGAATTAATTATTTGATATGGTAAGCTATTTGAACCTTGGTAGGAATTGTTTTGTCAAATACAAACATACTGATGTTATTTAATAAGTTTTAAATGCGTGCTTATTTAAAACATACTTAAGTATTCTGTAGTTTAATGCTAACAATGCTAAGGCTGACATTTGTATTTAAAGCACATATTCATTCTGCTAGACTTTATTTCTATTATAAATTATGGTTTAAACTAATTGCCCTAAATTCATAATAGAAACTTATACAAATATTTTAGCTAGTCAACGTACCTTTATCAACAAGCGGTACAAACAAGGGAATATGTATTTCTGATGGTTAATTTGGTGTAGTATTCTCCTGTGCTAAATTGCTTGAAATTGTCAGACAAATGTATCGCAGTTGTCATTCTACTTCCAACTCTTGATGTAGTGCTACATCTAAGGAGTTAGGTATAGGAGTTGAGACTTGTGTGATTTTATAACAAATTTTAGGAATAGCAACCTCGACAACGGGTACTTTTAGGTGATTTTGCATTCAATGGGTTATAACTCACATCGGCGAGTATGAAATTCTTGTGTGAATCTGTAACACATTGAATGTAAAATCATTTAAAAGTACCCGTTTTCAAGGGTGCTAATCCTAAAATGTGTTATAAAATCTCAACTCTTATACCTAACTCCTGAGGTCACGTTACAGAAAATTCACTGTAGATAAAAAACGTAATAGGTGTACTATCTATTGAAGACTAAATATTTCCATCTAAAGTTATTGGTAGCAGTCGCATTTGCCATCCTGCAAAACTTAGGCCTAGAATATAAAACAAACTGTAGGAAGACACAAATGTAAAAAAAAAGCATTGAAGAGAGAAAGTGAAAATATAAAGAAAAGAAATCAGACCGACAAAGTGTTATTCGGCACATTTAACAAAGTGCAGTGCATGAAATATATACTACAGCTAAACGATCCATACAAACAAAGGCGTACTTAGGGGTGGGGCCCGGGCATCGGCCATGATTTTTGAACACACTGCCAAATGTTAAACTAAAAACCTAATAAATTGTCCTCATAAATTTCAAAAAGAGGTTATTTTGCTGTAAAAGTGCAAAATAACGCAAATTCTGAGACAAATTCATAATTAAATACAATCATATTTTAATGATTTAGTGATCCAGTAACAGTATTTATGAAAACATAGTTATTTAAAATTTGTATTTTCTAATCGCTGAGAAATTATTATTACATTATTTTTAGCTGGGCCCCACCCATTTCCAAACCAGGGTTGAAAATCCGGGAGATATGGAACTACGGACATTTAAGGAAAAATACGTATTTTACGGGAACCATAAAATATTATTCCGTATGGAAAAATACGGAAAATGCGAAAAAACACGGATAATCCTACCTAATCAATGTATAAGACATGAACAAAAGTTGAGCACAAATTACAACATTGAAAAATATAAAATCTAATCTGTCAATTCAATCATTCGTTCTGTATTCGAGTACAGAACGAATGCCAATTGAATGTTGTGTTTATTAAAATCTCATATTGTAAAGCATAAATGCTTTATATCAACTTTTCCCATGCAAATAATGTGTATATTTTGTAGATTTTGGAATGTTCCATATTTTTACGTATTTCCGTATTTTTACGTGTTTATCCATATTTCCCGGAACAGACAAGCTTACGTTCCTGGAAATGCCAACCCTGTTCCAAACCCTAGATACGCCTTGCATACAAACTTTAACTACTTTACAACAACTAAATATGAAATTACACGAAAAAAAAACTTAGATGTAAACAATCCGCTTCTATGAAAAAGTTGTATTATAACTGCCAAATTTTACGTAATTGCAGGAGTTGGACATGGAATCAAAGCGGCAATTATTGAGAATTTCCATCATTTGACCAGAACGGTTAAGGACCATTCGTTTTATATAAGAACTGAACCAGTCGCAAGGAAATTTGGTATTAGGTTTACTATGTTTGATTTGTTTAAAAAATTGCACAAAAAATGGTAAAAAAGATTAGGTTTATTACTATTGGCACCAAAGCACGAGCATTGATGGTATAATGCCGGTAACATATAGTGGGATCACTAAATTAATTAAATCATGAATGATCACCCCCAAATTAAAATAACGGAGTTGAACATTCCGAATTTATTACCCGATCCCAGTGACGTATAAGAGCTAGCAAGGGAGAGGAGAAAACTCCTATATGCCATCTTTATATAGTAGGCCATTACGTTTGATTAGAGTTCCGACCATTTCATTTGTTATATTTTCATTTCACTTCAATTCATTTTTTGCCATTGCAAATAATTTCGTGATTTTTTGGCCACTACGCTACCCAGAAAAAAAGGACTGACAATCAAATAAATAATATTAGCACTCAATACACGGAGAGTCACGTAAGCCGTCATATGAGATTATAACATGAGTAGGTTATGTTAATACATAGGGTAATAGGTTACCTACCCATGTTAAAGACCCCATATGACGAATTACGTGACTCTCACTGTAGTAGAAAATGATCATCTTCGATTATAACCATTTAAAAATTGGAGCGCTATTTGCGTTAATGCTATGGTAGACCACTAATGCAAAGTAGGGTTTTTGGAGATGAGATACGGTTAATAACTGTTAGTTAATTGCAATGTCTATTTTAAATTGTAAACAAACATTAGGTGTGACCCTTTTTGATACTTTTCAATTGAGTGATTTTTTTATGAAAACAAAGCCTAAAAAAATATACTTAAATAGAGGCATGTAGTGAGTTGCACAAAAAGCGCTGCTCTTCCACACTTATGCAAAAAAAATTAAAAGAGTTTTTTTAATTTGCAGAGAACGCACTGAATCCACAAATCTTCAAAACTGCCAAACAAGTAAAAACAATCCGAAAAAACGATCCATCCTCTTGTTGTCTTACTCATTTTCCTCAACCAAAATTCTAACCACAATGATACAAAGGAATGTGGTTCTAAATTCTTTTTAATCTTCTTTGATTGTCGGTTGTCTTAGTCTGTGTATACCTAGGTCATATGAAATATTTTTACTAGCTAGTGTTATCCCAAACGGGTTTAGATCAGCTTAAAAACTGTTAAAAAATAGAGTAACGTATTATCATTGACATATTCATGGAGGTTCGGGAATAATTTAGAACTCCATCGACAATTGTCTAGCGTGCAAAAATATGCGCTTAGAGTTGAAGACTAAAAGCTCAAAATACAATTCTACATGCTAGGTCGTGAAATACAAATGAAACAACTATTATATTAGTAGAACATAATCTATCAAGCTATCCATCAAAATTTAATACCGTACCATAAAAGTTTACTCAAAAACATTAATTATTACTTGCCCTTTCACTTTACTATGTCTCCTTCAAACAAGCAAACAAATGTTTTGCTATAACCATTGTATTAAAATATACATCTAAATTTTAACTGGTTATGAGGAGGGTTGTATAATAACAAGCATCAACCCAACTAACTAGCGTAATATTAAAACTGCCTCTTCATTGAACCTGACTTTTCATACCCTTCCCTTTAGGGTTGACTTTGATAAGCCTCTGCATATATTTCTCAGCAGTGACAATTCCATATTAATTTGGGTTTATTGTCCGCCCAATTCTTCTAAAACATCTATAAAAAGTAGATTGTAATATTAATATTTTTTAGAATATTTTACATATTTATATTGCCTGGTCTACATTCAGTTTTATCTACTTTCCTTTATTGGTACGACTTTTATTCCAAGCACTATTAAAAGAAATAATGTTTATTAAGATAATGGTCCTTCGGTTTTTCCCATTGATTTCCTATTTGATAGCACCCTGTCAGTCGTTACTTTCAGAAGTAGCCCGGTTCCCGATACACTTGGAATACTTTCACCACTGTACTTTTCATTTGACTACGACACCAAATGCGGAAATGTTAGAGCCATTTCTATTCAGCAATCAACATGACCAAGCTTGGTCAATCTATTCCTACCATGAACGGGATTTAGAGAACAGACAAAATAACGAAAATTGGACCAACATTGTGAAGGAAACATGCGATATCAATGTGCTCATGGAAATAGAGGACCCAGAAGATATTGAAAACACCATGAGCAATTACCGCGGAATGCGAGAGGAAAGTTATTTCATCATTGTTTACGCTCAACAACATTTCGTAAACCATACCATAACCCTCTCAAAATTCAAAAGCTACACAAGATATTTTGATGCAAAGATTGTGCATCTGTTTATTGATTTTGACTGGAATGTGATCATGTACACCAGATCAGCCTACAATGAACAAGTAGTGTCAATGAAGGATGATGATTTGCAACCATTTCGTTGGGATTCAGTCTGGAAAAACAAAAAATTCTGCAATGAAAAATTAATACATTTTGTTAGGGTATATGATTGGAAACCGATTGATACAACTCGCTTCAGCTGTTCAGCGTTTGCAAACATGCGTCGTCGAGAGCACAATTGTAAAAATCAGCAAATTATAATTGAAATGTTGACCCAATATAGCAATACCACTCCAATCTACATATTAAATAAGGACTATAAACAAGAAGATAACTTAATTCAGCCATATGCTTCACAGGACGGACATTATTTTGATGAAAAAATTATATTTGCTCGAGTATTTTTGTCGCATGTATTTTATTGCAAAAAACAGAAAATGGTTGAGACAAATTATTATTTGTACTGGTTGAAAATTGGCTACGATACCGCCTCCTGGATTTTAATTGTAGTTTCATATTTAATAGTCACATTCTATTGGTATTTGCGCACACTATTTGTAAAGCCAACACGCTTACGCGATTCATTCTCTTGGCTCACTGGCATTGCACTACTCTTTCGTCAAGATCACACTCGTGTTTCTAAAAAGATTGTTCTACTTCTTGCGTTCTCTGGTTGGTTTCTGTCGACGTGTTACGAATGCTTTGTGAAAGCAGAGTCCATCATTCCTTTACAAACTCAGCCTTTCGAAAATTTTATGCAGCTTATTGACGATGGGTTCAAATATAAAGTGCTGGGTCGAGATGAAATAGATGTAAATAACTTGGCGATATTTCCTTTCGTCAAAAAATATAATCTCACTAGTCGAATTCAATCGTTAATTCATTATAGTTCGGATGAACCATATACAGAAGTTTATAAGAGAAATAAATTGTTTAGTGTAATCGAACGTGAACAATATATACAACCATACGAATTTGTTCACTGCTATATTTTGACAGAACCCGTTGAAAAGACATCAAGCTACTGGATATTTCGCTACCGTTTACAAAATCTATTATACAAAGGCATGTCATACCTAACTGGCGGTGGAATAATCGATTTTATTTCTAAATTAGGATCAAATGTTAGAATAACGAATAATCACAAAGTTATAGCTGGCGACAAATATTTGGAAAATCAACCGCGGATGATGACACTAGAAAATGGGTTATACACATTGTTTGGAATTCTTATAGCATTGTTATCTGCCTGCTCTACTGTTTTCCTAATTGAGATGTTTGTGCACTACAGAGTTTCAATATTTAAATTTGCCAAGAAAATCGTTATGTAACACGTTTCCTATACAATTTGTTTTTATTATTTAGTAAAAAGTTGAAATTTTAATTTCATTATTTATTAAGTAGGGACTGCTATACTTTGTGGGTAGATACTCCTTCTGTCCATATATATCTATTGTGCAGAAAACAATAGTGGTACTCACACCAAATATATAATCGATTTTAGTAAGAATCAGAACCTATGAATAATTTCCTAACTTTGAACGCAATGCCCCAGTAAAATCAGAATTGTATTTATGAGCTCTCCAGCGTAACCTTCATTTATTCTTCACACAAACACTATACTGTTTTATGTTAAGAGGCTTGGAAAAAGTATTTTGTGCATAATAATTAAATGTCCGCACGTTTCTTTTGGAGGACGTGCATTTAAGTTGGAACATTTAAAAATGATGTGTTGAAATCAAAATAAGTTCTGATTCTCTTCACAGAATCGTGAGGGAGATTCATTTTCCCGGATTCTGATCGCTTTTGACGAATCTTGAGCCTGCGGTCAAAGAGCTGATTATCAAAAAGATCAGATATTGTTAAAAATCTGATTATGATACGCTATTGTGTGAAAAAAATACAATTGACCGGATACACGTACCAAGCTTTATAATGCAACATCGATAATGAATGGAAAATAGAAAAATGTAGTAGTTAGTTCCACAAATGACTCACATTTTAATATGATGTCTTCTTCTTTTACATTTTTTTTCCCATTCTTTTATCCAGTGAAAAAATGTTTTGTGTATTTTTTTCGATTGTTTTTTATCTCAGTAAATTATCAGAACGTTTCACATTTTTACAAACTATTTCTTAGCTTTGTAGTAATCTACAGTACCGTAACGATGGGGAGGGTGGGTGAGGAACGTCCTCACGGCCGGGCCACAAAAGGCCGGGCTAGGATGACTGGCCTGTATATTGAATTGTAATAATAGTCACCGTGACGACCGTTATGTTATAAGTCTTAATTTTTCTCTTATGGACAAAGTAATTAGTTAAGTAAAGAATCTTATATTTTAGTACATTTCTCCCAAAATCCAAAAAAAAGTGGTTATTTTTGCGGCAAAAATGCAAAAAAGTGCAAATTTTTTCACGCTACGCGCGAGTTGATTTAAATTTGGGCCAAATTTGCAAAATCGTTTCGCGCTACGCGCGAATTTGATGCATTTTTTTTTCGATTAGAGCATCAAATGGTACTTTAGGTATTTAGTCTGCACTCTTCTTTAGGAGTTCTTTAGTACCGACAGCCGCACTCTGTTCCTCACGGCCGGGACAGGCTTGTTAAGGCACTGGTAATCTACTGCGAGAATATGAAAATAAATGTCTTCGATCTCTTTTTCAGACTAATGTAGAGGCGTAATTATAATGTAAAACCATTATTCAATAAAGCCTGAACTTATATCAGATGCTCTCCAATATTGCATTTCATGTCATCGCTACAAAGCACGAACAGTTAAATCTATGTAATTTGACAGTAAATCAGGCACATGGTACAGTTTAACATGATCCTTTTATCGTTGCCAAATGTACATGAAGGGGTTAAAGTGTAGAGCGTAATTCTTTTGTTACATATATTACAATATTATGTGTGAATCGTACCTGTACATACTAAATGTTATCTGCAAAACACAAATACATAGACCTAACGGAAGCCAACTATAACATAACCAATTCTACATATTATCTACACTTGTACATTTGCGTCATTCGCATTCGCTTAGTTTTAAGCCTAATATTTTAAATCGAAAGTTTTGTAATATTGCTTGTTTGTCAATACAATTACCCATTACCCATAATATAAGACCAACCCGTCTATTGAAACCGCCTATTTTAACCGAAAAATAAATGTCCTATGTTTTGTAAATTACTGGAGACATGCAGAAATAATATAAAAATAGAAATAATCATGTAAATATGTGCTTACTATCATTAAAAGTTGTCATTGGTTTTTCAGACACTTATTTATACCTGTTTTGATAGTTTTTTTCATTCACACCAAGATTAATTTAGTAACAGCTTCTCTATAGAAGGTTAGGAATATCTTCGTTTTGTAAACAAATAAAGTGAAGCAAAAACAATGCCTCCACTTGCCACCAACGCATCCATTCAGACAAACAATTTTAGACTAAATAAAATAAACAGTTTAAAAGAGACTAAAATTTTTAAAGATGAATTGTTTAAAACATTTAAAAATTTGTGGCCAAAGAATGACTCGTGTTCATTATAATTTCTTATGTAGAGAGAGCCAAAAGTTACTTAAATTCGTCTTTGTCCACATGTTGTGGCATAAAATTATTTAGTTGATGATATGGAGTTTATGATTTAGAAATTCGCTCAAACGCTAAAACATTTTTTTATTGTAACGTCCTAGGGCTTTACAATTTTTCTGACTGGAACGAAAATATTTTATTACATTAAATAGACAGTGAAATTGATTGCTTACACAATTCCGTTTACAGTTAAACTATATCTAGTGAAATACAGCATGATTTCACAGCAAAATATTACTATAGTTCAACAAAACTCTTTTTTGCTGGTTCATGTAAGTACCTACTGGGCAGCATATTAAAGATTGGGATTGCAAAAAACTATTTATGCTTGATCTTTACTGATTCTGAGGGATTCGAGCTCGTACGTGTGCGTAACGCGAAAGTGTTTGAGCGTTTTAGGCAAATGTTTGAGATATTGTTATGCATTTTCTGGGGGTTTACTACCCCGCGCATCCCCTATGGCTACGTACCTGTACCCATACGTGGCTGATATACTGGAAGAAATTATAAAAACCAGTTGCAATTTGGTATATTTATTAATATCTACATTGTGAAGGTTACAATCCCCGTCGTCTTAGAAAGTTTGTGAATTATTAAAACCCGTTTTCGTAAACTCACGCTTCTAACATTCTGCATTAGCCAATTTCTCTGCATCAAACATAAAAATAACTATTTCCTCAAACCGTCATAGCGAGTAGATGTGCCTACATCGAGCTCCCGACTTACTGAGTGGAGTGTGTTCTAAGATAACGTACTGAGATAAAGAATGGATAGCAACACACAAATATCTAAAAAGGAATGTATACTTGTGAACGTGACAAAAAACCTTTAAAAAGACCAATACAATTATATTATTGCACTATTTTTAGAGATAAATGTTAAATTGAACCTGTGTACTAAGGAAGTTGTTTTTTACATCTTTAATGCAATGCGTTTAAGGGATCTCGTTGTACAATATTAGGCATTTCAATGTAAACGGTAAAAATGTAATATAATTTCATGTTACTTTTATACTCAAACTCCTCGGTTGGTTGGTCGGTAGTATGTAAGTTTAGAATGTAAGTTTTATGTGTGAAATGACTTACGGAAAGCAATGTTTGTATTAATTTAAGTAATATAATGGTAGGGGTGATCCGTGTCGGTTGGGTCACCGTGTCGGTTGGGTCACCCGCGATATTTACTAAAATACTGACTCATTTTGACCGAAATTTTTAACATAAGTGTCTAAATTCATGATCTGGTCTCTAACAAAAAAGTTTTTATATGCGT
>JAQFYB010004867.1:0-15220 GCA_034694085.1 Pogonognathellus longicornis
GTTCTCCTATCTTAAGTTTTAGACATGCAGTGTACCCAGACCCTGTATGTCTATCTACTCTCGATCTATAGTCTTTGGCTTGAACACTTTCGTGTTTTAGCTTATCACTTATCAGCATAATATGTTTTTTCCCCTTTTCTGGTTTTACTTTGCTTGGAATTTGTCTAACTGAGGTTGCTTTGAGTTGCTAAAGATCGGCCCATTCATATCTCTATATACTTACTGGTCAAGCTACTTTTCAACTAAAGTATTTTTCCAGTGTTTCTAAATTTTTCCTGTAACATTTTTGTCATTCATGCGTCCATCAGTCATTCTCGAAGATCACAAACGAATCTGATGACAATGAATTTTTTGAGAAAGTTTGTTGGGCCAAGTCCATCTTAACATTTCTTGTTTAAACTAACAATAAGCCAGTCCAACCTATTTTAGAAAAGGCGTCTGCAGCTCATCCCATCGTATTGATGATTACACTTTGCTTGCACACAACCATTTTTATGGCGATAGGCAGGCGCGTAGCCAGGATTATAAATTGGGGGGTGCACAGCATTGTTGTTTACCAAAATTGATTTCTGGGAGGGTAAAATTGGAGTATAAGTACATATAATAGCATGTTTCAATGAAGTAAACTAAGCCAAAACTAAGGTAAAATCCATCCCATTCGCGCGTAGCGCGAAATTTTTTTCAAGCTTTTGAAATTTTTAGCCTAAATTGCCTAATTTTTGAAATATTTATGCAATCTGGGGGGTGCACGTGCACCCTGTGCACCCCCCTTGGCTACGCGCCTGGCGATAGGCAAAGGCGTACCCAGGATTTCTCTTTGGGGGAGGCTAATTACAAAATCAATACAAAAAGTTAGTATTTAGCTCTATGAAAAGCACAAAGGATGCGAATATTATAATACGATATTTATGTAATAAAAAAGTAGTTCAAATCAGTAGTTATTCACGTGTGTTCAAGGTTATTTCATTTCCTAGAAAGCAGTGGCTTAGCTCGCTAGCTTACAAGTGTGCCGCCCCAGGGATAGAAATCACTGTATTACAACTACTGTTATTTATGTATATATTTAGTTGCTTTAAAATATAATTATTATTTTATTAACCCCAAAATTAATTAAACAACGTTGTATTGTTTTTAGTGCATCAATATAATCAAATGTCTTTGAAACTTTCGGCATTTTAAGGCGCATAATATTTTCTAGCTTTAACGATGCAAAAATGGTGCAGTCAGGCAAGGTAGTGAATTATAATAAATAAATATAAAATGTATTGAAAACTTTAGACTCCTTCAGAAGCCAAAAAGCCACACGAAACATACACGCGGCAAAATAATACTTATAAATAATACAAAATAGGAAAAGCCATATATCAGGAATTAAATTTTTTATTTCGCTTTCATTTTCGATGAATTGTATGAGAAAAAAGGTAAATTGGTATGATCATGTTTTAAATTAAACAGATACCATTTTTGCTCAGTAATTCCATCGTTTTCATGTTTATATGTAAATAAAAGGGCTACAAACG
This sequence comes from Pogonognathellus longicornis, assembly GCA_034694085.1. Classification (NCBI taxonomy): domain Eukaryota; kingdom Metazoa; phylum Arthropoda; class Collembola; order Entomobryomorpha; family Tomoceridae; genus Pogonognathellus; species Pogonognathellus longicornis. The sequence continues at coordinate 1,521 of JAQFYB010004867.1, forward strand.
ATAAAGCCGTATGTAAAACTGTTGATGATGCAGCATAGATACAGCCATCAATTTTGGTTTGGATTGAAAGAAGTCCATTCGTCATAAGTATCAATTTATCTGTGAGCAAATCCAAATGAAAAACGCAAATCAAGTTAAAAACCAAAATGAGCAAGGCGAGGGTATGCACTATGCATTTCTCGAAGCTGATCAGTACAGGGTACTGTAAAAAGTCACCACATCTACCAAACTGCCTTTACAGACAGTACATTGTGTATTATGAACACACATACTTATAGATAACATAACTAACCGGGTATTGCAACGGTATCGGGCATTGCAACGGTAAATGGAATTGCAACGGTACTTGGCACTGCAACGTGGTTATTGTTATCACCCCAAATTATCTCGTTGATTATAAATTAACCAATAACGATTTTATTCAACTAAAATATGATGATAATGGTTAATTTATTTTTTAGAACCCGGTAGTATTTTTACCCGTTTTCAGGTCAAACTTTGACATCAAATTATGGGCGAGAACCAAAAATACCCACTATGGTGTCAATGGCAAAACTGTAGAGCTGCTTTTCTATTTTCAGAATCCATCGCAACTTCCGTGGGTATTTTTGGTTCTCGCTTCCAATCCTATTTTGAAGTTAGTTTACCAAAAGCGGGTAGTTGCGGGTATTTGAGTCCGAATCACCCGAATTTTCATTTCGGGGTCATAAGAACAATATGTCCGGCCCTGTGCACGATTTTCATTATCTTGCTTACAAAATGCGCTAGTTATTGGCTTAGCATTATTGTGTCTGTCTAGGACCTAGCGCAAAGTATGAGCTACTTAACCCTCAATTAGGGGTATTGGTTGATTTTCAAATAAATATTTTTTTAGGATATCTTGCCTTAGTACCATGTGTAGAACAGGTATAAATGTTAAAAACGCAATTGAAACTGGTGGTATTAATCATCTGTTTCGTCCATTTGGATCTTCTCCTGTATTTTACACTTCTGCCTTTTACCCTTTTTCTGCCACAGTTTGAGAACCCTTACAGCGTACTCGGGTCTACAAATCTGAAAATAAATTACGTAGGTAATAATTCCACGTTAATAATTCCTAATTGTTATCAAAAAGTAATCTCGGTTGTCTCAATCAAAATAAAACGCCTTCTGAACTTTTTTAATTATAATCAATGCTCTAAGATGAATGACTTACTTCCTTATATCGGTCCAGAAAACATTGAATTATAGATTCATTTTGTTCGCATTTGGTTAAAGACATTGTCACTAAAATGATTAAAATAACACTTATAAACTTTAAAGCAATTACAAACGCAATTGAACATTTAACGCAAAAATAATAATTTGAAAATGTTTTTATTAAAATAAATATTTAAAAAAATTATTAAAAATAAATATTTAAATAGATTTTTAAAAACAAATATTTAAATCAAATTTTATCTCTGAAAAATCATTTCAATAAATTTGATCAAAACAAATATTAAATACATTTTATAAAAAGAAGTATTTACTAACAACTAATGTTATTAAATATAATTTTTATAAAAATGGTGTTGTACTATTATTCTATTATATACCGTTTTTTCCGTCTACGACAAAACATCTCTTGGAGTTGTTCTTAACGTTTTCAACCATAGTTTTATTATGGCCCTCAAAGAGATTATCAAGGTGAGCAAAATACTTTTCGGGATATATTTGCCCCGTCTTAGAATCCAGAACTCCAAGTTTTTCCCAATGACATGCCTTGTAACACTAAATATGTAATAATATAATTTAAATAATATACGATGGCAAATAATATACAATCACCGCACAAATAATTATATTGTCATATGCGTGGAAGTAGTACTCTGTAGTCGTTGTTGGTAGTATTGGCATTGCTACAGACTTTGCCAGTCTCGATATAAACTTTGTTGAAATCGAGGTCAAATTTCTTCTTGTCCTCAATGCAAAAGCTCCACAATTTGTTATCCCCTTTCAATCCACAATTATATTCAATGTCTTTCATCATGCCAGTGATTTCAATATCTTTGCTGACTTTGCTGGCTTTGCTCTATTACAAACAAAAAGATTATTTTAGGTTATAATCATGAACGATTTGACTGGGTGTAATAATGAAGGAAGTTACAAATAATTTATATATTGAACGCATGTATACTGTGCATAGGTTTTTATTGTTTAACTATTTCTTTGCAAATTACCTTAACTTGAGCTAAAAAGATGACTATCACTAAAACAGCAGAACGAAATAGCAAACTCAGCATTTTGATGTTCTGGAAAATTAAATATAAAAAATTAACACTATGACGACATTCTATTCCAGGGATGGTAATATATTATTTGTTGCGTACCAATTAATATCAATTTTAAAACTTTATCAAAGAAATTACAATGCAATTTTTGAGACCTGTTTAAGTATTTGTGTTGATATCCATCAAATAGAGCCAACGAAGCGACAAAATAATTAACTTTACTATCCGATGTATTTATCTTTAAGCAACGGACCAATAAATGGTTTTAGAAAATGATTGTTTGCATTGCATAATATGATGGCACATGTTGAAGGCCCATGTTGGTTGAAAATAATACCATGGAATTTGAATTTAAAAACAACGTTAATTTCATGTCAATAGAACAATTAACGCAATACATAACTATGCAACAATCTTATTGTCTACGTACGGAGAGTATCTATGTTTTATTTGCCATTTACTTCAACAATAAAGATGTATAAATTTTGCAACACTTAAATTCATTTTTACAACACAAATAAAATTATGCAACAAACAACTTTCATTTAAGATTTGTATTCACAATAGGCAGTTATTGTAAATTACTTGTATCTTGTAAATAAAAATGTACAATTAAGTGACAATTCGAGTTTTGGCATTATAAAATATATATAATAATTGAACGTCAAGTATGTGTAGGTTACTCGGAGTAAAATTTTCAATGCAATAATTGCAAAATCTGTCGCCCCTGCCCCTATACTTTATGCTTGCTTGAACACTTTCGAGTTTTAGCTTATGACTTATCATCAGAATATGATTTCTCCCCTTTTCGGGTTTCACTTTGCTTAGAATTGGTCTAATATTGAGGTTGGTTCGAGTTGCTATCAGCCAGTTTACACATCTATTATATTTTCAACTAAAGTATTTTTCCTGTGTTTTTCAATCTTTCCTGTTACATTTTGGCGTTCATTAAGTGGTCCTTCAGTCATTCTCGAAGATCACAAACCGATCTGATGACAAGGAGTTTTTTAAAAAAGTTTGTTGGGTCAAGTGCATCCAAACAGTAGTTGTTTAAACTACACAAGACCAACCAATTTTAGGTCCGCTGGCAGATCAATCCACAATATTTATGATTACACTTTGTTTGTACACAACTATTTTTGTGGTGGTATAGGCAAGGGCGTACCCAGGATTTGTATTTGGGGGAGGCGTCATCGATAGAAACTAACTACCGTTCTATGTATATGTTGCTGTTACCATTACTATCTTTATTTTCTGATTTTTTGGAAATTTTATTAGAATCGTTGATTTGATACCCGGCTCCAACTCATTTCTAGTTTAATTACAAATCCTATAAATAATACCCAACTCGTCTGTGTTTCAAGTTTGTTTTTGATAGAAATGAGGTGCTGTGGTGAGGTTGTCATTTTTTGAAAATACATCAACACTGTTTTGGAGATTTCCTAAAGTTTAAAACGTGTGAAAAATCCATATATTTATAAATAAATATATACTTTTTATACTTGTAACCATTAGAGACCTTCGTAGTACATATTACATAAATATTTTTGGGGTTTTTAGTTCAAATATACCCTAATGAATTAAAAATTAAAAGAGGAATATGAGAAAACTTATTCACATAATTTTGTGCGATGTGTAAATAAACATACTATCTCCTTATCAGACTGATTGATAATAAAACATAAAATAACTATCCATACTAAATAGTGTTGAAGTGTATATCTATATCCATTCTCTTCACATATTTTCACGCTAAGTATAGAATATTTAATATTTTACACTCTATAGTAAGTATGTAAAAGTATGATATGGGGTACAGTTCTGCTCTGCTTCACACACCTTGGCAATATGCTCCCCTATCTTGCCTATATTTGATAAAATTGGGCTCTTATCTTCTCTTAAACAATTCGCTTCGTTTGTGAGAATTATTTAATGTCCCATGTCTTGACATTCAGTACGTAGTACGAATAAATAAACCTCATTTATAAGTAAATCTGTCTTGTGGTAACCGTACGTGTATATAATATTTACTTTGGTTCTCTTCAGTGATATGCATGCATCACGCATAATGAATGATCAATTATTATAAAATATTCGTGAATTATATATGTACATATCAATACCCCAGTGACAATAATATGGGTGCCCAATATTCTCATGTCAAGAATATCACTGCTTGGAGAGTAATCGTGTCAGACAAAGAAAAATTGTCAAAATTTCATCGCACACCAGAAATTTGTTTCTACTCCTCTGTATTTTTTAGGAGATCGAAGGTAGAAATACTTCATGAAAATATAATTCTTGAGGTAATGAATGATTACCCTGAACCAATGGATGTAACATTTTTAGAGTAAAAATAGCACATTATAAAATTACATTTTCTCCATATACAGATCCGTAAAATCAAGTTAGTTGGTGTCGTATATAGTTTTGTACACATGCAAACAACAACGCAAGCAAGTACTTCAGTACTGTGTACCGTGAATCTATAAATAAAGAAACTAGTTTTGCATCCAGATCGTGCTAATTTAACATATTATTAGTATAACTGAGTTACTGAATGTTGTGATATCAAATATGCAGCCTGAAATGAATTTTAGCCTAACAAAATAAAGAAAATATTAGATGTTAACAGTTATTTTCATAATGTATCCTAATTTCATGTATATGTAGCTTTAAGTCAAATAAAGTGCATAAAGTATGATGCATTGATTGAGATATTATATAATAATTTTATCATCATCCAACTACCATTGGTAACATAATTTACGTGTGACAACATTATTGGAGTCTCCCCAAACTGTTTGATTAGTTTTTATTTTATTATTCAAAAATCTTCTTCTAGATCATTCAATAATAATAGTTATAATAAAACTATTAGGCAAGGACGGAGTGGCATTTTAGCTTAACTACCAATTTTTTAATCTTCTCAACAGGTTTTAGGGAATTAATTGTATTTGGATGATCACAACCAAATATTCTTTGACGGCCATTGTACGTGTCTGTTAAAATTTCTAAGGCTTCCGCGTATAGCCCTCATGGTATTTTCCTTCGTCCCCCATCAATAGAGCCATATCGTTCTTCAGAACAAGAGTGTGTTCATTGTCACCCTCAAATATTTTTTCTCTTAGACTTAGAGCAGTTTTGTAGCAATTCATAGCCTCCTCATTCTTTTGCAGTCTCCAGAGAATAGAGCCGTTCAAATGAGCGCATCGATGTGATAAATCGTTTTCGCTCCCATGGGACGCATTTGCTTCCTCGCAGGTATTGCTAATCAAAACTAGAGCTTCCTCTAATTTACCCAAACCTTCCAAGGCACGTCCACGCCAATATTTCAACCAAAGTATATTTACAGCTGTTATTTCTGAACCATATTTTTCAAATGCAATTCTCGCAAAATCTTCACATTCTCGAAATAATCCTAAGTTGTCATATTTCTCGCAAATAATTTCTGGAAAATCGCAATGTTTTTTTACCAAGTCTGGAAACGTATTTGCATAGTTCCAAGTGGATCTCAAATTACCAAATTGGTTATGTTTACTACCACTTAGCATACGATTTTACTTCAATTTGGTTAGCAATTTGTCCAGTATGTCTTTCGACTCATTTCCTGACTCTAAATCAATTCTTAGCATTTCTTGTACTAAGCAATGGATTGACATTGTATTACGCTGCCAGTTTGTGGAAATTAGGCCATAGTCATTTAACAGATGAATGGATTTCAAAATGCAGGATTCATTCAAAGTTTCAGATTTATATTTCACAACTGATATAATAAAAGGAATGGAAATGCTATCTGGTGAAAAAAATGCTACAGTTTTCATGAGCAAAATAACCGCGGGATATTTCTTAAGTTTTTCTAAAGTGCATTTCAATGTCAAATATGTGGCTAATGAATATTGATTCGAAATGGGAAAGTCTAAACATTTGATGGAATCATTATCGAGTAAGTTTAGAAATTGTTTTAGTTTTTCCTCCAATGTAATTGCCTCACAACTAGCGTTGAGATACGCAACAGCTTGTTTCATTGCCAATGGAAAGCAATTTAGCCTCAAACAAATATTTCTAACGGTGCCATAGGTAAACACATCGGAGCTTGTGTTTTCATCTAAACCTTGTGACACAAATTCTACGGCTGAATCCAGGGTTAAAGCATCTACAGCAATGTTTTCTACGATCGCGTCGTTGAAAAATTCTAAAGTGGGCTTGCAGCGTGCCGTTATAATCACTACAGGCCTTATAGCTGCAGGAGATTGACTGGCAAATAGTTTTTGGACTATTTCAAAAATTGGCTCCTCAAAGCTACTAACATTATCAAAAATCAAAAGACATTTTGTGTCCCATAGCTTTTCAAATATGTCAGCTACCAAATCAGCCATACCTTTTTCATCCCCTGAACTATTGGTGCGAGATATGTATATATATATTAGCCGTGGAACTGGAAACTGCTAGGAGACAATGGATCGGTCATTAATTGATTGATTGATTCAAGTAGAAAATCGTAACGAAACTTTTTATGGTTCAATTAAATCGCTCTCTTATCCGTTTGTTTAATTATATCTGAATAATAATATACCGTATATAATATATATAATTGTTATCATCCCAAAATGATTGTGTTAAACTGACTAATGATACTGACTGATGATTGTTACTGACTGACAACTACTGATACCATGAATCTTTTTTGATTTGGTATATAAGGACTTCTTCATACTTTAACATTCACTTTTTAATTCGGTACCGTTGAAGCCAAATTATCTGCACAAAACTTACCGCAACCATAACTATGTCTGAAAAATTGAAAATAGCTATTAAAAGGAATTTGTCCTATCTGGTTGCCAACACCTTTAATTTGGACAAGTTGTTAAACTTACTGCTCGAAAACTCAATTATTGATTTTGCTGACTACGAAAAAATTGTAAGTCCCATTATTTTTGTCATTATTTAACCAACTTTTAAATTTTGCAATAAGCTACGTAATTTAAGCCGGTCACATTGTGGGTCTATACATATTTGTTTTTAATTGGCTTATATTCGAATACATTTATTTTACTAATTTTGGTTTTGCTTATTTTCATATTTCCAGTGAGTCAAACATTTGTTTTGAGAAAATGGACATGAAATTATGATTGTCCCAAATTTAATGATTCTTACATTTCAAGTTTGTTAGAATTACTTTCGTTTTATTTTAGAAACAGGAACCGGAGAGCGCTTGCTCCAGAAATACTGAGGTGTACTTAACTATACTGAAAACAGATGACTTTGCCACCAAATCTCTCATAGAAAGTTTGACTGCAACCGGAAACTGGGCAATATCAAGGAGGCTGATGTCAGACAACAGGGTGCAACGAATGTATTTTGAAGTGGGGATGCCATCAAACATTTTTGTAGGAAGAGATATTCATATCCATAAAATCCACGAGTTAAGAAAACATTCTTTCCAATTGAATAAAAGTTGTATCGTTATCCTGTCAGGTTTAGGTGGAGTAGGAAAAACAGAAATAGCCAAGAACTATGTGCGCAAATTTGTCGAGGAAGTAGAAGGTAATTGCATTTGTATTAATGCTGACACGGTTGAATCACAGATACAGTCTTTCAAAAGATTAGCAAGGGAAATGGGCATATCTCGCACCAATAGTTCAGGGGATGAAAAAGGTATGGCTGATTTGGTAGCTGGCATATTTGAAAAGCTATGGGATACAAAACATGTTTTGATTTTTGATAATGTTAGTAGCTTTGAAGAACCAATTTTTGAAATTGTCCAAAAACTATTTGCCAGTCAATCTCCTGCAACTATAAGGCCTGTGGTGATTATGACGGCACGCTACAAGCCCACTTTAGAATTTTTCAACGACGCGATCGTAGAAAACATTGTTGTAGATGCATTAACCCTAGATTCAGCCCTAGAATTTGTATCACAAGCTTTAGAGGAAAACACAAGCTCCGATGTGTTTACCAATGGGACCATCAAAAATATCTGTTTGAAGCTAAATTGCTTTCCTTTGGCATTGCAACAAGCTGTTGCGTATATCAACGCTAGTTGTGAAGCAATTACATTGGACGAAAAACTAAAACAATTTCTAAACTTGCTCGATAATGATTCCATCAAATGTTTAGACTTTCCCATTTCGAGTCAATATTCATTAGCCACGTATTTGACATTGAAATGCACTTTAGAAAAACTTAAGAAATATCCCGCGGTTATTTTGCTCATGAAAACTGCAGCATTTTTTTCACCAGATAGGATTTCCATTCCTTTTATTATATCAGTTGTGAAATCTAAATCTGAAACTTTGAGTGAATTCTGCATTTTGAAATCCATTCATCTGTTGAATGGCTATGGCATTATTTCCACAAACTGGCAGAGTAATACCATTTCAATCCATCGCTTAGTACAAGAAATTCTAAGAATTGATTTAGAGTCAGAAAATGAGTCGAAAGACACACTAGACAAATTGCTAACCAAGTTGAAGAAAAATGGTATCCTCAGTGGTATTAAATATAACCAAATTTGTAATTTGAGATGCACTTGGAACTATGCAAATAAGTTTCCAGACTTGGTAAAAAAACATTGCGATTTTCCAGAAATTATTTGCGAGAAATATGACAACTTAGGATTGTTTCGAGAATGTGAAGATTTTGCGAGAATTGCATTAGAAAAACTTGGTTCAGAAATAACTGCTGAAAATATACTTTGGTTGAAATATTGGCGCGGACGTGCCTTGGAAGGTTTGGGTAAATTAGAGGAAGCTCTAGATTTGATTATAAATACCTCCGAGGAAGCAATTGCGTCCCTTGGAAGCGAAAATGATTTATCACATCGATGCGCTCACGTGCACGGCTCTATTCTCTGGAGACTGCAAAAGAATGAGGAGGCTATGAATTGTTACGAAACTGCTCTAAGTCTAAGAGAAAAAATATTTGAGGTTGACAATGAACACACTCTTGTTCTGAAGAACGATATGGCTCTCTTGATGGGAGACGAAGGAAAATACGAGGAGGCATTGCAATTTTATGATGACATTCTAAAAATTCGGGAGCGAACCATGGGAGTTGAAAACTCGGGGACTTTCACCGTGAAGCAAAATTTTGCCTGGGTGAAATTTTGCCAGCAAGATTATTCAGAGGCATTGAGAATTTTAGAAGAAACACTCGAAGCTGTACTAAGGGTACTACATTATGATCATCCGAATGTTTTGACCACTAGACATAATATGGGACTCACAATGAAGGAAATGGGGCGATATGCGGAAGCCTTACAAATTTTAACAGACACGTACTATGGCCGTCAAAGAATATTGGGATGTGATCATCCAAATACAATTAATTCACGAAAACTTGTTGAGGAGATTAAAAAAATTGGCAGTTAAGCTAAAATTCCACTCCATGCTTGCACAATAATTTTATTGTAACTATATTATGAGTGAATGAGCTAGAAGAATATGTGCATGTTATATGCTCCTGTTTGTTAGCGCCCTTGAAGCTGCCCTTTACTCAGCTATACCCTTTTTTTGTCCTTTTGTGTATGCGTAAACATTACTATATATATTATCAATTACATTGACAATGTCAATTTCCTGTATCTTGAGGATATCGTCAATTATAATAAATAAATCAATAAAATAAATATGCAATAAATTGTGATTAATCAATATTTTCCAGCTAATATTTCAAAAATGATTTAAAAACTTACCAGAAGTCAGAACAGTTTGAATTAAACCACTGAAGAAATTACGATTGTTATATTGCCCTTTTTCATTATTTTACTAGGTAAAACCGACCAAAAAAACTTTGTACTTTGTGCTACCATAATTACTACAATGTACACTAAATAGTTTAATATACGTTAAGTAAATATTATGTTTCATTTTCTAAAAAAGGTATGTAACACAAGTAAGCTCAAATTTAGCTGTGCAACATGCAGAAGGAATATATTTAAAATGGCGTACCTAAATGAGTGCTCTACACGTCAACCTACTTGAAATTTTAATGATTAGATAAGTCTTTGCACGGCTCACGGGCTTTTCATAGTGTACCACAACACACGTGTTCACACAGCAGAATGCCTGCGGAGCTAAAGCTAACATAATACTCACTGTTATAATATTAGTCTCATTTTGGACCGATATTAGCTGATTGAAAAGTGACAATGTGACACGCATAATACTCTCACCGTAACAAAATATTTCGCATTGAAAGGTATAGTTTAGTAACCCATAATCAATTTTAACCATAATCAATGTAGTGGGCTGGTTTCTTAACTAGTGCAATTATGTGTGCCATTTTTAACCTGTATCAAAGGTAATTGAATATTTTGTGCTATAAATTTAAGCCTAAATCAAAGTATGGGGTATTGGTAGCCTATCGTCGATCTACCCGGAATGATCATACAAATAAGTCGTACACATACGACTTATAAATAATTTTTTTTCAAAATGAGAGATATTTCCATAAATGTCAAAGTGAGGGGTCGTATGGTGCCCCAAAAAAATCAAAAATAATTCTAGTAAGTGTAAATAGCAGAAAATAGATAAGTATAGTAGATGTCTGCTGTTAATCACTCTTAGTACTGCTTCATACATTGGCTGTGCTCAGAGTTATGTCTGTAATAGCGTTATGTGCGTTATTCAGTAATCAAGCAAAGTCTATTACCGACCAGTAAAGCATCGGTTAAGATCGCCCACTCTTAATACCAGGGCAGAAACTTTAGCGAACTTTAAGTTTATTACCCCCATTCTTGTAGTTACATAAACACTTTAATGTTATGTATTAAGAGTATTACGTTTGGCAGGTTTGACCACAGCCATTCAGTTGGAATCTTGGCGTTTTGGACCATAAGTAGCTTAAAACATTAGTTACATCCAGGCCCGTAGAGTCCATGGTGCAAGGTGTTGCAAATTCGCCAGGCCTCGGATGTACATGGGGCCTCGTCCAGAAAATAATAAAGTTAAATACATTCAGAGTGGTAAATAGGGAGATACGGCAAGTACATATAATCGACTGCATATAAATTTTGACATATAATTATAAGTCATATTCGTTTTTAGGTACGAATTCCGCTTTAGGTAGACTTAAATTTTTAATTTTAGGTCCTGCATAATTTCCATCTTATGTCATGACACAAACATTGAAGCATACGCAGTTTCTCTTTCTTATGTCGACTTACCGCTATATTCAAATGATCGCCGTTCTTTTTCTCAATAGATCGTAGAGCTTTCTGTGTACTTCAGAATTTTGATTTTTTTTATTATAAAATGTCTAATTTAAAATCTGTGAAAAGATTCAACAATAGTCAACATGGAAAAAATTCAACACAAAGTGACGAAGTATGTTGTTCATATACATTTACAAAAATTCGTACAACGAAAAGTGAAACTTTTAGAAGTCATCTCAGGCTAAATCTTTGAACTAATCATCCAATCTTTTTACTAATGATACTTTCTAAAGTACGTTAATCATAAATTAAGTACTCGTCTATCACAAGTACAAGGATCAATAAAACCAGACTTTTCTCATGTATCTCAAATAATGTGATTTTTTATTATAGGTACGTTTACTAAACTTATACATAGCTTCCAGCTTCATACACATTATAATTGTAGAACTATATTTTATACATGTTGGTATTGGTAGAGACTTCATTATTAAAATAACCAATGTAATTAAGAAGACCCTATTTAAAAACTTTCATGTATGAAACATGTATCTAGGTACTAGGTACATATATATGGGCATCTCGTTCACTACTGACAGATTTAGCAAATCGAAAAAACATGAAACATAAACCGATTAAATTTTGTAATTTTTACTTATGCACAACCACATAAGCCTAATATCGTAATACCACAATTTTTCATTGTAGTAATTCATGTGTGAGCAATAAAGAAACAATTTGTATTTGTTGACTGTTTAGAAAAGATCCCGTTTCGTATTCAGTATTTGTAAAGCATATTTCCTGATACATGTTTATGTATCAGGAAGTATGCTTTTCAGTTTTGGGTTGTTTTTGATTTGCCATAACTCTGACAACTTATAAACTCTCCGCGCATAAAATAATAATTTGTATGCTGAAATTTTTATGTAGCGGTTTTATGCAGGGCTTTGCCGTATCTCCCTAATGCAAAAAAATAATGAAATATAAAAGAATCTTTACTACAGTATACTAATATTATGACTCTCAATATGCGCGGAAACATTTTTTAATTTAAATTAATTTCTGTAAGAAGAAAAACTGAAATATTTGTATTTCTTTTGATCCTTCGATCCTCTATCTAATCCAAGTGCACTTAGGGAGGATTAAATCGAGATTATTTGCATATTAATGTTTTAGTAGCTATATAGGGAGAGTATTTTATTGTTATCAGCTGCTTTTTGTTTTGTTACGACTTTTCAATATTTTTAGTATTAATATGAATTTATTACTATGATTTATGGGTAGATAATGAGGGTATGGGTATGGTCATGAATATAAATGTAATGAATAATAATACTATAATGAAAAGGACAATATAGAAAAATCATTCAATGCAGTCTCAAGTTGTTCGATCGTGTTTATACATACTATAATATCATATAATAATAATATCTCAACTTTCCCATTGTATATATTATAATGCATTTTGATATCAACCATCTCCATCTGTGTCCTGAGCTCGAACTTTATAATGCACGCAATGCTGTCTCAACTTCCCCGTCTCATTAGATGATTTCTGTGAGTTCAATCAATGAGTAAAAACTATTTCTACATGATAGCACTTCGAGCTCGAAAGATGTGCTATACCACGGACTAAAGAAAAACTATTATAATATTTTGTATTGTCTTCTGTAATATCTCTCAATGCTTGTAGTAACTTTAAAAAATTCTCCGTGATAATTGATGTAATTAAATAAATAGAAGAAAATTTCTTGCCCAGAGTTAAGTAAGGCAATATTGAATTACATTTAAGTTTTAGCCAAAAAAAACGTTTGTCCGCGATTATATGGCACCAATTTTTTAGAATATGACATATTATTATGTGCCCTTCTAAACAGACTCGCAGAAAGTAAAATCCCATTGCCGCATGAAACATTACAAATCCAAGTTTCAATATTTGACAATTTATTTGAAAATTTTAAAAAAAGCGTTAAATATTGAAGAAAAGTAGACTTTTAAATTTTCAAAGTCTACTTTTCTTCTAAATTTGACGATTTTTTTAAAATTTGAAAGTACATTATTGTAGAGCAGCATTCGCGAGTACTTAAAATAAGACAGAATGAAGCACTAGACGCGCAATTGTGTTTATTTTGTCTAGAAGCAGAGAGCTTAAATTTGTCTTTGAGTACACAAATAAAAAGAAATTTAAAGCGGTATTTAAGTTTTTGTGCTATCAATGGGGTTGGAGTAAGGTTGATGATCAGCGTAGCCAAAGTGGCTACGTAGCCACCGTAGCCCACGTAGCCATCGTA
>JAQFYB010004868.1:0-15217 GCA_034694085.1 Pogonognathellus longicornis
CGGTTAACACAACGCAATGGAAGGTGCTGTGGTGAAGGATCCAAGTTCGGTAATTTCCTTCTACAATGCTACCACTGCTAATCATAAACGGAACTCTAATGTTTTCTGAATAAATTAGCACCGTAGCCATTTTCATTTTCTTTGTGCGAACTAACAAAAAAGAATGGAAGGCCATTTTAGGATGAATGTGCATCAATCTGCTGTGGTGTGTGAACTCAATGAAAGTGTCAACTAATGTAGGTGGCTTATAAACATACGCATGCCCTACTTTTGGGAAATAATTGAAAGTCTAGAGCTTCCACACTACCACACTACTAAAGAGTTTCATGAATGAAATTCTTGATATTCTATACATGGTCCTACATACACAGCGTATAGCACTTTGCAACTACCTACTACCCACATTATGTGTGTACTCGGATAATTTATAACAAATAAAAATGCGGAAACGACACCACGCTCGGCTTTCGTGGCTTGGGAATCTTCTTACTATTCTGCTGTGGCATATAATACACACGTTCCTTCCTATACAAACGAATCATCCGAATTCACAAAGTGTACGTTCGTTATCCGTTTCATAGATCTCGATCTGACGTGGTTTCTTCGTCCTATTTATATTTCCACCAGTTTTCATACACTGCTCCCCCTATATATATTTCTGTCTCTTTATACATTAGGGCCGCTGTCATATAAATTCGGGAGTGCTATTATATTCATTGCTGCTGCTACAATCTGAATAAATAGTAGGTATATGTAATGCTTGATACTCGTACTCCCACTCCAGTTCCTTATCTCTCTGACATTTTTCTAATTGGCTCCAAAATGACAAAATGTAATCTCTAAGTCAGCTATAAATTATTTCCACGGTTTCAATAAATCCTTGCATGAGTAATGCGTCTACTACAATGCGTCTTTCCACCTCGTCTCCCTATTATTATTTTCTGGAGCATTTTTGAGCTTCGGCGATTACCAGACGACTTGAACAAAAAAGCTATCTGATGAATAATGTTACAAAAGAGTATAATAGAATCGAGACGAGAGCTATTTATAGTCGGATTACAATAATAATGGGTTTCATTAAATCGTCTTGGCTTCCACCAACCACCGATTATTAACAACATAACCGGAATAGTCGGCTTATGTATTGTCATTAGTCCAATTGTACAAATGTAGACTCCAGTCCTAGAGCTACACAAATGTACTAGCTACATGAAATGTGTTGTCCTCATTAAAACTGGGAATGACTCGAAGAAATACGTTTTCAATTAGTGAAAGTACTTTCCATCACAATTGTCATTCAGTGACAACGGACTCTAAACACAAATGGCTTATGGAATTAAGCCAAATCCTCCAAATGGTCGACTCTAATCCAAGTATTTTACAAATAGCAGGTACACGTATTTAAAAGGGACATAGTAATATATATACATAAATATATATCACGTTTCACGCAATTTTACTCCATAAATATGTCACACAACTATTGATTAGAAATTCAGATCACAATAGTTTAACTTTCAAATAACGAAATTATGAAGATGTTTTATGCTCAACTTTGGCTGAAGTATTTTCATGTCACTGCCTTACTAATACCTATATGAACTGTTTGCTGGCGCCCAATTACTTTGTTTATATTTTATCAAATTTTAAAGAAAAAAGATGCATAATATTAAAACTTTAGTACCCTACTCGCAAATGGCTATCATATTAGAAATTACCCAAGTATTACGAACGAAAATTACAACGACAATTTATGCTTAGGTACCGTAACGTTACGTGGTTCTGTATTATAAGTTTGTGCGAATCTATTTTAGCATTTTATAGAAGTCAATAATGCTGAAAACACATCTCACTTATACATAATACTATCCTAATTCCTAACCTATCATTAAAATCTGTTAAAACAGCATCAATATATTTGTTATACCGTACTTGTTATACCTATTTATTAAATATTTAGTACGTTAAATAGTAGAATAATATTAGTGTTGAGTATTTCTCGCTATCAACTACACTACTCCATTGAGTAAATCTGCACACTATTCGATATTATGCCTACTTATAGAAAAGAAATTAGTCTAATATAACTATTATATACACATCAAGGTAATTTTAACTATTGTTTCAGTTTAATTTTAAAATAGCATAATAAACAAGCCATAGGTCAATGCTACATGCTCAATATATTGGATTATTTGCACACGCATTTTCCCCATTCTACACGGTTAAAAATTATGGGTCATAAGTGCAAATAATCCAGTTTTTGAAATACCATACCATGACATTAGCTTCTAAAGTGTGTGTATTATTCTGTTTAATGTTGCAAATACCTTGATACACATCATATTATAACATTGAAAAGTGAAGCACCCTCCTTTGAGTGCCATACCACATACACTAACAATAATGCTTTTTTATAATGTCTACAAAGCTATACATAAATCTACAATATGACAAGAGCGTACATAATAAAAGTTGGTGGTTGGACAGAAAAGAGTGGCCACGCTATTTGAGTTGGACGACTTTTTGGATTTGTCAGTAAACACAAAGAAGTGAGATCAATAAGGAAAAATGATTAAAAGATCCATACCATAGTACACTAGCAAAAAGAGGAGAGTGAGGGGGCCACTATTTGCCGAGATGTAAAAGCTTTTTGAATGCTTTTCTGAAGTCCATGTTAAAAATTGTGTATATGACAGGGTTGAGAGACGAGTTGACATATCCGAGCCAGGTGATGAAATTCATAATCTTATCATTGGGCTCCTGACACGAGGGACAGAAGGGAATGATGATGTACATGAGGAAGAAGGGGAGCCAGCATACGACGAACACTCCCATGATGATTCCAAGTGTCCTGGCAGCCTTCCGTTCTTTGGAGAGGGAAATCCGCTGTTTTTCTTCCACGAACTGAGAAACCTGCTGTGAGGCTGGTCGAGTGGATTTCTTAGAGCGAGACGAATGAGATCTGGGATGGCCCTCTCGGGCTCCGCTGCTGGTGGAATGATTTTGATGTTGCTGCTGTTGCCTGTGGTGTGACGGTGGATCTGCGTCAGTCACAGATTCCTCACTAATATTTGCCGGACTCAGTTTGGTGCTGTCAAACTCATCCACAGTCAATTGACTCTGAAGACGACTTTTTAAAATTCCGCTGCTGTTCCTGGCAGTCTCATTGTCCTCACTGGTCCCTGGGACGGGTGATACGCCAGCTGATATTTCCGTCGCAGGACTTTTCGCTCCTCGTCGCTCCTTTCGAGTCTTTTTCTGTTGATTGACACTCTCAGCACTGCGTTGCAAGCAATGGTCGCCAGATCCATCATTTCCGTTGTTTTCAATCGAACTGATCGAACTCCGTTCCCGCTCCGTCACTTCCCGATCCCCATTCCTTTTCGAGACAGAGTTCCCGTCCGTCTTGTGCCTTTGCATTGCCGACAGACGAGTGGCCCGGGCTCTTTGTCGCAATCGTCTTCTGGTCGCAATGAATATTCGGATATACACAGCCGTCATGAGGAGCAGAGGGATGAAAAATGAGCCCAAGGCGGAGTAAATGACATAGCCTTGTTGTCGAGTCAATTGGCACGGGGTTGCATCATTGAATTCCGCAGGCCAGTCGTTCCAGCCGAGAATGGGTGGGGAGCTGATGAGAAATGACATGATCCAAACGACGGCGATTGTAAACAAAACACGGTGCAGAGTTCTCTTCCGTGCGTAGTTGATTGGGTCGGTAATGGCTCGATAGCGGTCGATGGCAATGGCACACAGATGCAGAATGCTCGCTTGACATTCAAACAAACCAACAAAAAATTTAGTTATCCTCCTCAAACTTTCTCCATTTATTACCAATCTCATAGGTACGCAATCAGCTCTAATCTTATTATCGTGCTCTAATAGCAGTTCAGTAGCTCCTTACTTATAGAACGCTTTCCTAATGTGCATATATCCACCACACACAACATACACGTGAAACTCTGTACATACGCCTTTTCACCGTTGTGCCAGCAAAACTCGATAAACAGGAGCAAGGGGTTGATAGAATCTATATGCACTACACACAGATAATGTATTCATAGAAATCTTCCTCACTGTACAGAAAGCACATCTGCAAATCCTGTTAGGGAAATTTGAGTAAAGTTACATTCACAGGATGGCTCTTTATTTCCAACGGAATAATGGATTGAGCAGTGTTCCTTGAAAGAAATACTAACTTTAGCTGACTGTCTATTGGTAAATCATCTAATGCTCTTAGAGACAAGTCAACTTCACTAGATGCTATCTACAAATATGTAAAACTTGAATGTCGTTCGCCTAAATCGAGTCAGTCAATAATAACTATCATAATATTAGACCATTTTCTCCCTGTTCTTCATCACCGTCTATACTTCCACACCAACTCTCCTTCTTAATGCAAAATGCAACTGTACCTACACACATCTCCACTACATTATTCTTTATATAGTCTAATATATAATGATGTAATGTAAAAGTCCCTACTCTTTATCATAATGCTCCTGCTCAAGCACCCACTATATAGGCACTCAGCAAACCAGAGTCGTCATTATAGGCATTTTTTTCTTTAAACTTCTTTTTTTCATCGCATTTTTAAAACGAGCCCCAATTTTAACGTTGAAATGACCTAGCTGTTATATAGAGCATTTTACTAGGCATAGTGCACGTCTACAAATACAAGTTCGGGCTCTTCATCCCATTATGGAAGAAGTACAAATAAACGGTGCTCGAAGAATGTATTATATATGAAGTTATTATGTTTCGTTGGGTTTTATTTTATATGGACCACACGTCGTAACTCTTATGTACTTCTATGCTCCTACCTTAAGGACGCAATGATGTCTATATAATTTTATTATCACGCTCTGACTCTGAAGGTGTTTTATACTCCTATTGTCGTTATGTTAGTGCAATGATGTGAATTTCAAAATAGAGTTATATCATACTTTCTGATTATTCGATCGTATGAAAATTCCAGTTGAGAGGACGTGAAGTTGAATGGACAATAATTTAACAAAAGAAAGTTGTATGGATGTGACATGAAAGAGTTGCAAGTTGGTTTAAGAGTGAGGCTCTATATATTTGACAACTCTGTTATATTAGCACTACAAAGTAGTAGGTATACACAGCTACCTATTCCTGCCAGCTCAAAGTCGACCTGAGTGTTTTTGTTCTGATGTTGATAAATTGTACTACACACAAACAAACAATGCTGTATATACAGTTCACGTACAACTAACACTCCAAACTACAACTATGCACTATGGTAGCACTGAGCTGTCGAATTTGAAGAATACGAGTACCGAAAAGCTTCGACAACGTAAACAACACAATTTGGTGACACTGTTATTCTAATATTAAAACATGACTGACTCTCTACATGCTATGCACCAGATTTCCACATCAATTATCGTACTGAGTGTGTAGTTAGTCCCGTTTAGATAAATATGTCACCCAAACTGCTCAACGTGACAATACGACAAAATCTAAGCGTAACAGTACTAGTGCATCCCATAGTCCCCATTTCTATCCTCTGAAAACACATGCCAGTGTCCGCTAATTTGTCCGGTTGGTTTGGTTGCATCACTAGAAATGAATAGAAGACTAAATGTTATATGACTCTCATATCATAAACTTTTGTCATTGTTGTTGCTAAAAACAAGCTTGTACACACTTGTGCATCGATACAAATGTAAATATTTACACTGGTGACATGTATTCTGAGCATGTATGGTTAAGCTCTGTAAAACAAGTTGGAACTAAGGAATAAGGAGAACCCGTTTACTTCCTGCCACATACTTTCTCCTTGATTTCACGATTCCCATGCATCAGCAAGTTGCTCCAGGCAACTGCAATTTTTCCGCCAGTCATTTATCTGTATGCCCTCATACTCTTATTTACTGATATAGAACTGCTAAACACCACGATAGTAAACCAAACTAACCATATTGGTACTGTAAACACACGAATGAAAGTAACAAACCAATGTGCAGTGTGTCTCCAATATCAGTTCGAGTAATAATACATAGTGCTTTCACATTCGCGTACCTTTGCTGCAACAAATACATTTTCCCGTAACTGAACGTTGCAGTGCAGGAAAGTTGTAGCGCTTTATTATACGTCATTCGTGAAAGAAGTGAAAATAGCATTGTAGTACAAATGGGACAGATACTGGGGACACACTGTATATATGTTCATATGAAAGTTTATTTTGGACCTATGAGACTGGAGGTTTACACGAGTAAAGCTATGACCTTGAATTAATAAATGATTATTTAGATTCACCTGTGCAGCACAAAACGTCGGAAGTTAGCCAAAACTCGCAGATGATTTTTCCGAGGACCCATCGTCCCAAAATGGAGTATGCGACATTTAGCGGGAGAACGAGTAGAGCCACGGTCATGTCGGCGACTGCAAGAGACACGATGAAGAAGTTGGGTGCCTGGCGTAGTGGGCGGTATGTGAACACAGACAAAATGACGAGGACGTTGCCCACAACGGTGAGAATGATGATTAGGGAGAGGGTAAAAGCTGTAAGGGCGGCTTCCCATTCCGGCACTGCCAACAATACTCCAAAACTGCTAACGTAGGTCACTCGGTCCGAAGCGTCGATAGTTGATGTGGTGATGTTAGTGGTTTCTGACTCGTTGGCACACGAGCCGCAACTCCCGTTATATCCATCCCCGCTCATCTCGTAGTAAACGGTCGTCTTCTCCATTATGTGCTCAGTGCCAACCACCGTAGTGTGTGTCACTTGTGTGGCCTTGTACTTATGTAATATGTCGCCTATGTAGCACGTAGGTATATCCCCAATAAATTCTTATAGCTCCCTTTATTATATTAGTGGATGTAGTCCGTATTGTATGAAACGTGTGTGGCTTTAGAGGATCACTGCTGTATTATTGTCAGTAGCAGAAGAATATATCTATAGCTTTTGCAAATAGTGTCTAAAGTACACACAACGAGTGCATTAGGGCTAAGTGTGTATGTCTTATACTTATAAGGAACTACCTACATGCGAAACGCCAAATTAATGTTTCTTTCCCACTACGCCACTTTCAACTGCACCAGCTTCACAATAAGTCTCACACAAGCCAATAGCATTCTCTTTGACTTCGCTTTCTCCCTTTTCGACTTTGCTGTATTTGTGTCTTTTGTATATTAGTCCGTGTCGTCTATTGGTTTGGAGTGAATGTGCTATATGTATGTGTATACTAATAGAATCAAAGAGTTTGTATATGTATAATATGTTCAAAGATGTTAGTTTGCTCCATAATATTACTGTACATACGTCTAAGAGCGTCTGTGTGCTAATGGTAGTATTTGTGGGAGTCGTGGAGCTGGGAATGATTGGGTTTAGAAAAAGAAGCTTGAGAATGTATTTGTCGGTGGATACAATTTGGAGTTGTGAGGAGTCTTCGGGTAGTAAGGAGAGTACACAATGTTTCCTATACTAATTATTAGGTTGTGGGGAGTCTGGACCACAATGTCAGTACAGTGAGTAGTTTTGTGAATATCTGGTGTAGTCTACACATTAGCAGAACATAAGTCTGGAAATATGGTGGAAAGAAGCTGCGAGATTCCCTGCGACTCTTTTACATGGCAACTCTCATGCTCTCCATTTCCGTTCTCATTCCGTAAACATGTTCAGTGTTCAGAAACAAGAATTCTGTGCTCCAACTGCGATTTGCCTTCCCACTGCTCCTTGTATATGTGTAGACTTACTTAGTTCTCAATCATCCAATCTTGGATGGGAAACGCAATCCGACCAACAACGTCTCTCGTCGTTTTCTTCCACTTTTTCTTTTTTTCTCCTCGTCTTCTTCTCCTTATAGTTTTCGTCGTCTCAAGACTTTCTGCTGCACTAGTACCTACAGCAAACAGTCATGATTGCCTGTTATTGTTCTCTTCCTTTCTCTTCAAGTACTCGTACGGAATCCCGTGGGTAAATACTAAATATACAGTAAACATCAGGATACTGCACAAGGATACATTCACCAAATTCTTCTCTGAAGTCAAATCAATGACACTTTCATATATCCTGTTTTTGTTGTAGCAGTGTGTAGGTTATTAGAACTGAATTACAATGCTATAAGCTCATTCGAGGGAATACCAACCATCTCAAACGTAAATTTGATTCTTGTGTTTTACAAAGCTAAATATATATAGAGTCTTCAATTCGCCTCTTATGTTTGCAGCACCAGTATAGATATACACAGTTTATATGCACCTAGACAAAAATTATAGAAAATTTCAAAACGAGTTGAGCCTTTCGCTTTGCATTCACTTGGGCGGCTGTTGATGTGAAATGGAAATGGAAAATCCTCATCCGCTCATTCACATCAACTCAGTTCAATATAATGCAAGTCAACTTCCCTCTTCTGATCTAATTTCTGTCTCCCACCAACAGGAGTCTTGTCTTTTGCTACTATAATAATTTTATTCAAGACTTCACCCTATAGTATTACTATAATGCACTTGTGTCTATATTGTATACACATACACATTCATATACTGTATGTGTAAACTTCTTCTTCTTCTTCTGTAATGTAATAAGAGGGAAGTTGTGAAGATATTTATATAAATATGTGCAAGAGGGAAATGGAGAGAGAAAGAGAGAGAGTATAAGCTATTCGTTTAATGGAAGGACACACAAAGAAAAGTCACTATGGTATTTGTTGTGCATTCTAGATTGGTCTTATTGGAAAAATTACAACGGAGGCATTTTTGTGTTGTAAATTGTTGCGCCCCAATTTAATTATACAGGACAAAAGAAAGGAGACAAAGAGCAAATACAAGCGGCAACCCGTTTCCTTGACAATGTCTTTCTCATTACAGTGCCATGGCTCGTTTTATTTTATCGTTACACTTATGCCTCGCTCAATTCAAAAGTGAAGTTGTCTGTCACACGGGTCCAAAGGAGTACCTCTCTCTCTATACACACACTTATTTACAAGATGTAGAGCATTGCCGAGTTTATCTTTTCCATTTTGGAGTCGGTGGAGAATAGGACGAGAAGGAGAGAGAGAGAGGAGGGAGAGAGCACTCAAGAAGAATGGATCACACTTGGAAGGGAAGCTGTTGTAAATTTCCCAAAGTAGATAGATAAATAAACTAGGAGTTACTATACAAGACACGAAATTCAATTCAACAAAAGTTTACAGAATGCAACCGTTTCTACGATATGAGGTCGCTACACAAAGAAAATCTTAAATCCGATACGGATCAACAAGCATTCTTGTGTATGGTCTGTAACTTTGGCTAAGTATGTTTTGGAATATGGCAATGTATATAGTACGTAGCAAAGTCGGCCTTGTTACTGCGTAACTGTGCAGATCACCAGGAGTCGTGTGCAGGTTATCATGTACATATAGGTCTTGACTACTAGTCTTGTTTCATCGGAAATGGCAATAGGCTACATCAAAAAATGAAAACAACTTTCGAAAACGAGTGTTTGGCTCGTTGTTGCATAGGTATCTCTTGACTACGTGCAATGGACGTAAATATGTAAGGAATCGTCGACTTTGCATGAAATGTTGTTCTGTTGTTCTTTGATTATGTTTCATGCATTTTTCTCAAGCGAGGAAAACGCAGATGAAGTTTCTGTTTAGTCTTAGCATTGGTGCACTGCACTGGTATGATGTAGCTTAAAGCCGTTGTGCATGGATCTTGTGGAGTATATATCGCTGCTGTACGTATTGTACAGTTGGTGACACTCACTCACATTCAGTCAAGTCAGCTAACAGGAGCAGGGCTCAATTTCTGTTTGTTTCTTGGTTCGTTGTTGCTGTGTACAGAATATGGGAATGGAATGCGATCCAAATATTATTCTCGCTTTTAGTTGACAACTTTCACTTTCCCTGACTCTCCTCCAAGTCTCTCAATAGTAATCATATCTTCCATTTGTGCAGTCACAGAGGTAGTTCCGTATAACTTCCAACTTGGGATAAGGATGCTTTTTCTTTAGGGCTCTTCCTATGTTGTGTAAGTGTGTTGAGAACTCCGTGCTTTTGTTTGCACACTTCTCCTGTTACTCTGTCTGTACCTACTACTCTTTCGCCTTACGACTTCCACATGCTAATGTCCACATGGAAACTATAGCACAGTCTATGCAAACACATCCACTTTTCACAACTGACGATGAGCTGACTGCCTTGCTGTGGTGTGCTTTTCAAATACAAGTAATGCCCTTCTGTATAATTTATGTTATTTCATGTTTTTGCATGATGGTTCCTAGGCGATTTAGCTTTGTGTGAGACTGCATCAGTGTTTTGCGTCAACGACGTACTACAACTCTCTGTTGTCTATGAGTGTGTATAGTAGGAGAAATGATTTTGAATTCAAATCTCCTTAGTCTTGAATTCTGACGGGTTGCCGTATGTTTCTTGTGTTAGGTTCTGCAATGTATACTCACATTACACAGTGTTTTTCAACGCATGCAGAGATAGTTATGGTCAAATGTATTTATGGCACTGCAAGACGTCTCTATAGGATTTTCATGAATACTACAACAGTTTTAAGACTATCAGGTCACAGCACAAAGGCTGAACTCTAAGCCTTTAACAGTATTCACTTCGTATTCAAGAATACGAAGTGAATAAGATTATTAAATCTACTGTAGGTATACTATTATACTCTGAGTACAAATAAAATGCTTCCCAACCTGAGAATTTCTTTTTCCCAACAGGAAAGACTACGGGTGACAATAATACGACGACGACGACGACAATTTCAGTTGGTTTTCATTGTTGTTCTGCTGACATTCATGCAATGCAATCGAATCTGTATTGTGAAATACCAAGGAGATGAAACGGCATCATTATTATTTTTCTTAGGACTGCTTTCTTTAATTTTTTGAGCAACAACGAGCAAAGAGATTAAATTTGAACTGGGGGAGATCGAAGAAGCAATGCATGTGGCTGTTTATTTGGACGAGATATGGATACCAAGGTCTAACTTTCATTTGACGTTCTATTATTCTTTACTCTTTTGAAATGGCGTGGAAGAGACTTCTTCACTTGACTTTTCTCCCATGCAGTTCACAATCACTTCATACCCAACTCAAGTCGTCTCGATGGTTTCCTTCCAGTAGGTAGTACTTGTAATCAACGAGTATATAAGTTTCCTTGGAGTTGAGACTCACTCGTTTAAGAGACTCAGAATTGTTTGTATAGACACAGAGATCCAGAGAGTGAGATATAAAGAGAGAAAGGTTCAAGAACTTGGGCTATATTATATCTGTACAATCTGCTTGTTGTTATGTTAGTTGTATGCTTCGCATATTTAAGACTCAGCTACGCCGCACCCATCCAGTTCAGCTCTATTTTCGAGTCTGCAAGTAAAAAAATATTAGATTATTGATTTGCTTTCTTGTGTTAACTTAATAATAGCAGACAATGCCTACAAAATGTAATGAGCTAAAGTTTGACCCTTTCTACGCTCTTTATGTGCCCCTCTTCAAGAATCACTATGCAATCTTTTTCCCATATCAACCACATGTGTGCATTGTCTTCTTTTGTGCTACATTTCAAACTTCTCTAATTGAAGGCCATATTCTGCGCATTTCAATCTTGTTTAAAATTTTCAGTGCTTCTGCATATACTATTCAGCAGTTTCAAGGGTTATTGCCTCTATTCACTTTATTTAAAGTGAGACATAATAACCTCGGTTTTGCAGAGAAATGTCTGGCTTTCGGTTTCATTTAACAAACAAGAAATAATAAACTAATTTTTTTGTTGCATTCTTTCAACTTATTTGTTGCTTTAAAAATCAGCATTTGTTACAACGATTACAAAATTATTAAAATTATTTTGCATATCAAATTAGGTACTCAGAGTCCTATGTTGAACTATATTCTCATTTTAGTAATTGACGAATAAAGCAGGTTTGGATTGTTTTAATATTATTTTCATATTTCAACCTATTTTAGTACCAATACATCCACTTTTGTGTATTTATTGGTATTTAATATTTTTAATCCTATCATAGGCGTTTTTGACTAAATGTAATTTTTTTATTGTAAACCATATTAAAGAGAAATATCATGCAGCCAATATTTTGCAACCAACAAAACATTGTGCATAATAAATATAAAATATTAATTTTTTGTAAAGGAAGATGTAAGATATTGTACTACAAATGCTTACCTCTAAATTACTTCCATATATTTTTTTTAACAAACTATGACAGTTTTATGTTGCGACCGTTGTGAGTACAAAGGAATATGCACAGAAATGTGCATCTATAAAAGTACCTAAGTTCATTTCAAGCGCTGCAGTTTCACAAATCTCACTATTTGAATCACAAGATAACCCCGTTGTAGCTAAACACAAGGAAGTGTAAGTTTAAGCATGTACCTATTTATTTTCTTTGAGGAAAGTTTCTTATCTATGTATAGCTCAAGGCTTTATGTTGCCTTATCTTTTGCTTAAGTACCATACAAGAAAAAATGCAGTATATTGTTAGTATATGTGCATTATGTTATGCATCTTTGTCTAATTTACTCGTAATTCTCAACGAGGCTTAATAACATCACCGTTGAATAAACCCAGAATGTGATCAGTAATAAATACATAGTAGCATTTGAAAAGAATAGAAGTACATTGTATCTGTCACATCCTTATCTCCGAAATAAAATATGGAATCCAACTACGAGTTTATCTCTGCAGTTTCTTTTTTAATGATCATTTCAAATGGAATCTAATACTCTCCTCTTTCCACTTTCCCTCTGAGACTTAGAGAAAAATCAATTGCTTTTGCGAGTTTATCCACTATCTGTAAAAGTATAGAATTTTTTATATCATAACGCTTTGAGACTTTGTTGTCTAAAGTGCCTATCATATATTGCAACAGTTACGATGACCATTGTGACCTCAAGCTCAAGGGAAGCACTTAGAACAAAATCCCTGTTTACAACTTTCTCTGACTTTTCCCTCTGCGTCTTTCCTAACAGAACACAGCTATTACTATTGAACTCCTCTGATCCACGTTCACGGACTTTTTCCTAATACTAATATCCATTTAGCCATTACGTGTTGTTTCCCAATTACGATTTTTAACATGTACATTACTTACCCAACAACGAAATGTTTCTTACTGTACTAGAATAATAATCCTAGTGCACACAGCACATCCCAATGAATTACTAAATCTCTAAGAAATTTCTCAAGGATGAGTAAATAAAGTAATACAAACATTACATACATATACGTAGGTATACTTATACCTGACAGGTTTGTTCATAACAATACACATAAAATATATAAAGTCAAGTTGTTCTACCAATTAATGACCAATCAAGCCACTCTCACATAATTTCGACAAAATTATTACTAGCGCATCCCGCACTTGATGTAAATATAAATAATCTTTTTCACTATCATCTTAAGATCAGAGTGGTGCAGTATATAGAAAAGAGTATTTGTGGAAGTATTCTTGACTGTAGTATGAATTATGCATGTCACAATAAAGTTACAGTCAACTTCACAATGAGATCCTCTGGTCACAATTCACAGATTATGTAAATCTACTTAAAGTGGTGAATGCGTCTTGTAGGAACTGTAGTGGTATTTCGTGTTCGTTGAGCAAACCCCCTGCTGACAAGGACATTGTGGTGAGCTTATCCCTAGCCTAAATAACATTATTGCATTATTACACATTTTCTCTCTAGTTCTTATGCACAAATGTAATTTTATAGACACCCATCCAATCAACTATTAATAATCTCTGTAATCAGCATCCCTAAATAAGTAGGTAGATTAAACACTCTGTAATGTAATACACACAGAAGGTATATTGTATGGCTTACGTAGTGTATCCATAAGAAGATGGTGTAGTTGATTTTTACTTTTTTCTCAGGGTCCTACACATTAAGAATGTATTGTGACAAACTAAGTTTTTTTCTGCGTTTGCCATCGGTGCATTATTTACGGTCATGGTGTTAAGCTACGCCAAATTGGGGAAGTTAGTCAATTGATCTTGGAAATACGCAGCAATCGTTATTGCAATAATAATAATAATAATAATAATATCTAGAAAGATGCTGACTTTCATTTCCGTCCGTTTGACGTAAGTGAGTTCATATTGACTGAAATTGGTGTTAGAGAAATGCATTTGCGTCGCGTCTGGTGTTGTGTGCCTACTTGACATATTTTTTGTAAAGATTACGGAAACAAGATACTGATACTTATTTGTTCCAGGGAGTAAATACTTGAGTCTAATTTTTTGGGGGAAAGCGACAGGACGTTATCATTATTATTTCATAGTCATTGACTTCGTTAGTGTGAATGTTCTTTTTTGTGTCGAGTGAGTATGTATACCTTTTTTGTTGCGACAAAACCACCCAAAGAACAGCACCTCATCCCTGTATATTGCTATGTTCCATAATATTTGTAAGTGAACGGTTTTTTCTTCTTGCATCATTCAGTTGACATTGCATTAAAAATAATACACAAAAGTTGGATACAGTGCCGTAACAGTGTCGGAGAAGATTATACTTAGATCCGTGTATTATATAACATGAAAAAATAGTGCCATCATAATACATTTTGGACTGATGTAATGTAATTTTAACTTGATGTCTCCGGTTTTATGAGACTGACAGCCATGCAATGTTATCAATATCATCTCTGTACGTATATTCCCCTGTCGCAGCATCCCAGAGACAAGGAGGCTACATTGTCCTTACACTTATATAATGTGACATGTAGCGTGCAGTTATACTTAGGACCTTATATAGCTATCTATTATCGTCGTGCCATTATTTCTGAAACTTTATTCTGTATAAAGTTGGATTAGTAGAGAAAATTAGTTTCAAAACTGTTGCCGAATGAAACAAGAGATTTCCCGATTAGTAGAGTGATAAGACACGTCGCGTAGGTACCTCCCTGCATATCAAACTATACCAGTCCAGTAGTTTCATACTGCAATGTGCAATGTAGGTTAAGTACTAGTGGGAGAATGCCTAGTGTTGTGTAGTAAGTCTCAAAAGTAATGAATTTCTGACACAGTCAGTTGCACGTGTCATATTAAGCATTTTCTATAACATATAAATTTTTCACATGAGATACCCGTTACCAGAAAAAGCAAGGATTGCCTAATATTGTTGGTAAAGCCTTAAGCTTTAATATTTTAGTAATATATTCTCAATACTAAAATCGTTAAATGCAAATGAGGTGGTTACTTTTTCCCGCGTCGGTAATGATTACAAAATTAT